>JAABKJ010008667.1:0-11392 GCA_011634705.1 Andricus grossulariae | reverse complement strand
CCTGCGGTCCTAGCCGATGAGCTACCTGATAGGATGTGAATTAGCATATCTTCAGAAATAGTCAGACTCGTCAGGATTGGTCAGGATGTTCAGGACTCGTCAGAACTTCTGACCATTTGTGACGATTCCTGACTTTTTGTTAGTAGGGTAACCTCTATTGTTGTAGATGGAAGTTTATGAACGAAAGACTGAAAATGATCAATGGACAGTTTCCCCAATGATAATTATTTGAATACATAATTCATTATGTTATTTTTCATATTGGTGACTCATTCTGCACTATTAACAAACAAAATTTTTCTTGACGTTTCAGAAGACAACCCTCAAATTATTGTGAGACATTCTGCACTGTTGAAAAAAAAAACAATTTTTCTTGAAATTTCAGCAGACATAATCCCTCAAATATGTTAAGAATATTAAACGTAAATATATTTATTTTATTTTTATTAAATTTTACTAATTTTTCTTCATAATTTAATTTTTATTCGATAATTATGAATTGAAATCGAAATGCGCCACATTATCAAACAAGGTAGGACAACTTGGCGCAGATGCATTTTTTGGAAAACACATTACTTAACTGATTTAATGAACTTCAATTAAATTATGTCCATGCATAGAGCATTGGTAAGATATTGGCCTAAACAAAATATATTTTATTACAATCTTTTACTTTATATTTGAAATTTAATCGTGCATTTTCCTTTATGTGCGCCGCATTCGGGGCCGCTCCCCTACTTGAATTTACAAACCAAAAGGACCAATTTTCAGCAAAACAGTAGAATTTTCAACCAGAAAGAATGGCTTCTTAACAAAATTGTTCAATTTTCAAATAAGCAGTTGTATTTTTCTCAAAAAAAAAAGATGCATTTCTACTAAAATACATGAATTTTAAAAACAAAAATATAAATTTTCAAAATAAATATTTGAATTTTCATTTAAAAAAAAATAATTTTAGTTCAACTTTTCAGCATCAAAATATGGTTTTTCAATAAAAAGTAAATTTTCTACAAATATACTTGCATTTTCAACCCAAAAAGAACAATTTTTAGCAAAACAGTAGAATTTTCAACCAGAAAGGATGACTTTTTAACAAAATTGTTGAATTTTCAACCAAGCAGTAGTATTTTTCTCAAAAAAAAGATGCAATTTCTACTAAAATAGATGAATTTCTAATTAAAAAGACCAATTTTCAAACTAAATATTCGAATTTTCATTAAGAAAAGATAGCAGTTAACTTTTTAACAATAAAATACCAATTTTAAAGAACAAGTAAATCTACGAAATAGTTGAATTTTCAACAAAATAGTTCAATTTTCGACTAAAAAGGATGACTTTTTAACCAAATTGTTGAATTTTCAACCAAGCAGTGGTATATTAATAATAATTTATTTATTTCAAATATACACAAATGTGTGTTTATGCAGATACTCTTAATCTAGTTCTTACTCTAAATTGTACACTCATCAGCTGGAAGCTTGTGATACTGCTCCATACAATTGCACTTTGCTAACCTTATCCTACAGAACCACCTCAATTTCACTCTCTGATAATCTCTCACTGGCCGCACGTTCTTTTTTACATTTCTCCTTAGTCAGTCTTTCAAATTCTCTCGCATATCTGCACACCTCAGGAATCGGGTTTTCAGTTAATTTTTGACGTAAGCGATCCGAGAAATCTGATGAATCCAATCCTCTACCCGTCACCATCCATTCGTCCACTGCTTGAACCGTCTCTCCTTTGATTATGTGCCTTGCTTTTTTGCATTTCCAGACATGTTCAATGTCTTCTTTCTCCTCCCCGCATAGTCGTCAGAGGCAATTGTCCTTTTATCCTTTATTCCCTGCCTTGCCCACATTTCCGCACCTTATCCTAACCCATTGCTCCTTTTCTTTGCCCTTGATATTCCTCGCATCCCAGTATTCCTCTCTTGCGACTCCCTTTTTGATTTTGCTGTAGATTTGGCAGTAGCTGGATTTCCGATCTTCTGCCAATCCATCTGGCAGTCCTGCTCGGTCTTGATCAACACTCCTCTTCCTAGATTCCTTGACACCTCTTCTAAGTTTCCTCTTTCCCAACAAATTCGCAGGGTCTCCCCGTCTCCTACCTCTTCCAAAGATTTCGATAATTCTCTTCTCCATGCTGAAGGATTACCATTGATCCAGCCTCTTATTTCTTCCCTTAGGCAGACTTTCGGTAACCTGTCCTCTTCCACCTCTAGTATCGCGTAGAGGTGATTACTCGCCCTCCTCCTGGCCTCAATTTCCACGCTTCTTCTTCCCGATTCCATCTTCCAAATATAAGCTGGCGTGTTCCTGTCCAACCCCATGATCATTTTGATGTACAGGCCCTGGATTCTTTCTATTTCCTCCCTCCTGGCCCATCCCCAGATTTCCACCCCATAAAGTGCTTCAGCTTTTGCTAGAACAACTAGTAGATAGAGCCTTCTTTTGAGTGAGTTTACTCCTGATCTTCTTATCACTCCCCAAGCCGCGTTGATTGATTTTTGGGCTTTGCCTGACAAGGCTGCCAAATGTTTGCTAAAAGAACCACCCGATGAGAACCAGAAACCCAGATATTTGAACCTTTCCACTATTTCCAGGTTCTCTCCTTTATATTCGAACTTTTCTTCAGACTTTATTTCTGCCCTCTTCTTTGAACACCATGACTTTTGTTTTTTTAACATTCACTTCCAGCTTGTTTCTATCCACATACTTTTCCAAGGATTTTAGCATTTCTCTCAGCCCATCGTAGAAGTCTCCTATGATCGCGAGGTCGTCCGCAAACTTTAACTTGAACACTTTAGTTTTCCCAATTACTGTTCCTCCCTCATTTTTACTTGTCCATTCACTGTCTATGTCGTCCAGTAGAATGTTGAGGAGGGTCAGGCTCATCGGGCACTCTTGTCTCACCCCTCTCTCCGTTTTGAAACCCTCCGATATTCCCTGATTGGTTACTACTTCGTTCAAGGTATTTTTGTAGGTGGATTGAATCATCTCGAGCATCCTACTCCTGATACTTAGTTTTCGCAGTTTTTTGAAGAGTATTTCCCTATCTGCAGAATCGAAAGCCTTTTTAAAGTCTACGAATCCTACGTAAAGCTTGCCCTTTTCCTTTTTCAGTTTGTTGTTGATCAGGGAGTTCAAAACGAAGATATGGTCCCTTGTACTTCTTTTCTTCCTGAAACCCGCTTGGCTTTCCTTAATCAACTTCTTTTTCTCAATCCATTCCCTCAGTCTCGAGTCCGTGATGGCAGCTAGTATGTTGTATCCCAGATCTCGAAGAGAGAACCCTCTGTAGTTTTCCATTTCGTTCTCGTCACCACTTTTGTAGATTGGCACGATTCTAGCCGTTTCCCAACCTTTAATCACCTCTCCTTTCATCCACAACTCATTTATCACTTCTTGAATTTCTCTTGCCCAAACCTCTGGCATTCCGAGAATGAATTCAATTGACACTCCATCCTCTCCCGGTGCTTTTCCTCTCCTCATTTTTTTCACGCAGTCACAGAATTCCCCGAACTCTATCCTCCCGTTGAGTGCCTCTTCGTCCTCATCTGTCTGCGACTTCTCTTGTGACTCTCCTGCTTCTCTCTCTATTTCAACTACTGTTTGATCGGTCTGTGCGCTATGACTAAAAATAATATTACAACAAAAACTCAAATAGAATTTCTAATACAAAAATGCCATCTCGAAACTCTTTCTAATCTCCAAAATAAAGTAACATTATATTAGAATTAAAACTAGATTCAACTTGAAAAACGTTCTTATAACTATTATTATTATTATTGATTCCATTCTAGTTCCAACACTGACAATTCTGCTTGGACTCCAAAATGGTAACACCTACGCAAGAAGATCACTTCATACTTTTATATTATTTCTATGTGCTGATGTTCTTCATTAGAATATGTATCCATTCACGTTATAGATTAATAATATTGCCTGATGACGATAGCAGTCCGCTATCGAAACGTAGGACTTTAAAACCCATTTTTATACCATAAAATTCTGGAAGAGTCGCAAGAATTGGAAAAAGTTTTAATTTTTGTCGATTCGAAACTTCATTAATTACATCCCGGACGTAAAGAAACTTAGAGCACATCTATCCATATTTAGAAAGAACATGGAAACATTTAGAAAAATAATTAATAAAAAATACAAATTAGGTTTAAATCATTCTAAGTACCGAGACTAGCTCAGTGGTGCTAACGGACCGCGACTTTTTCAACTGCGCAGGCGTCGCGCAATCGTGGAGTCAGGAAGAAAACTGATGTTCTGTTCATCACTCCTTCTTTATGCGACGCCTGCGCAGTAGAAAAAGTCGAAATCCGTTAGCACCACTGGACTAGGTAGTTTTCTCCAAGAGCAAACTTTGACCTAGTGTACCTCGGAACTGACAATGGAGTCGGCGATTTGTCAAGCGCGTATCAATCGCCGTCACCATCACTCACTTTTTCGAATCAGTCTTTTCCTAGTTCAGTCCACTCCGTCATATCTCTTGACGTTTTATTTTGAATTAAAAATTGACTTTAGAGAGTGGTTTTTAAACTAGGTTTGACTCCCTACGACTGAAGTTTCCTATGGAATATAAAAGTTTTCTATACTTTGTGCAACCAAAGCTGCGGTAGGATCTGGTATAGCTTTTCCAGGGAAAGGGAGAGTGAAGTCAGCAATATTTTTCCAAGTTGCACCCCACATTTCACCAAGTAAATGAGCTGGAATTGGTCCATCCTTTGAAACAACAGCATCTCCATACTTCTTATTCAATTTACCTCTTACATAAGCATGGATTTGCAAGAACAAAGGCTTCAGTTCTTGCCAAAGATTCTCTGAAACCAAATTTTTAATTCAAGAGATTGATTATTTAATAATTACCAATGAAGAAATTTTATTTAAGCTTTTTTTCTGTACTCACCAATATCTTGCTGGAAATCTTCTGCTTCATAATGTTGCAGCCACAATGCAGATTTATCAGTATAGTTATGTAACTTGGAAGCTATATTACCCAACTCAACATATCTAGGATAGAGCGGCTTGAGTTTTTTTCCAATAACATCTCGCCATTGTTTCCAAATATTCAGGAGAATTTTAGGATCACGACTCTTGGCCATGAGAGTTCCTATTTCTGGTTCTAGAGATAAAGTACAATTCTTCGGATTGTTTGGATCACAAAATTTTGCGGTAGAATAAATTGTCGTCATCTGATTCGTGATACTGGCATACTCCTCATATTGCTAGATATTAAATAGAAACTAATTTTATCATTCCAATGAAATAATCAGTGACTACATGTTATTAAGATATAAATTATATCAGCAAATCAGAACACTTATTTGAAAAAATTCCATAAAGTTTAAAAATAACCTTTTCTGGCAAAGCATATTTGTCAATGTTGCTGAACAGGTAAAACTGTCTTTTGGAATTTTCGTCTTTCAATTCCCTCCATGGAAATAACTTAACCTTTTCCCACAATTTTTTTTTGAATTCTGAAGCCTCATTTGAGACTTTAAGTTTGACTGCCAAATTTCCATCCGTGATATTGGTAATATAATTCCAGGCTGCTTTACGTTCTTTATTGATCCATTCAGCGCTCTCTTTATTGGCTGTCACCAGAATTTCTTTGGCTTTCTTAAGTAGTTCATTTGGATTATTTTCAGTTGTAGCTGTAGAGTTTCTAGGTTCTTGTGGAAAACCTGCTGTTCCAACTGCAAGAATTGCTATTGCTAGTAGACTAGAGAGAGAAAATTGAAAATATTTTATTATTAGAGGCTAATTTGATGGGAAATTAAAATAATCGAATTTTAGGTGCGAATATAATCAATTTATTTATGCAATATTTTTCGTTTTATATTGGTTTTCAGATAATGATTTAAACAAAAAATGTTTCTTTTATCTAAAAGAATTTACTGCATTAATTACAGAAAAAGATACATTTCAAACATTTATTTCAGAACAAAATCGTTTGAACAAAAAACATTATTTATACAAATACGAATTTGTTACATAATGGGGTAGTAATATTTGAGTTCCGATCGGACAATATCTTGTGTTCGATACCTGAAGTTTCGAAAATTTGACTAAAATCATATAAATAACAGGTTAACGTCAAAACCACAAATCTGGCAACTAAAAGATTGAAACAAAACATGTTCAGAATTTTATTACCTATCGAAATGATATTGAATGTTATGACGGTAGGACTGACCGTTATCAAGATATGGGTATTGTTATCGGTTATCCAGAACCCACCACGTGGAGGTGGCTGCACTACGGGTTCCTCCCAAGCCTAATCCGACCAACCAACCATATGCTGGGCTTGCTTTAGTCCGACTCGAAGTCAAATGAAGTGGTCAGATCTTGTTTTGTGCTGAATTTCGGTAATTGTTGTCAGATGTTAGTATGGATCTAATATGAGTATCCCGTGACTTAGGGCCACATACTGATTTAAATGTTTCCGTTACCAACTTAACGGTTCTCTCCACAGCCACGGTATGGGAACGAAATGCGGAAAATTCCCATTCCTTGAATGTGTCTTGGGATAAGGTTGTTATCAGTTGTTCGTTCGAAACTCGGCGAAGAACGGGTGGCACAGTTAAGGTAATGGTCTGCCAGTCAATCATATCATAGTAATTTGTTGCTTTGAAATTGAGCTGTGGCACAACATTGTACCTAACAGTTTTATTAGCAGGTCCAGTCTCCGCCAACCTGGCTGCCAGAAGACGGTCGAGTGCTAACTTTCTCACCTCTGACCGTTCGTCTTTCATCATTCACAACAGGATGTTTTCAGGAAAAGGAAAGTAAGCATTTTGCTGAATAGATGCATCAACTATTTTGCGCAGGCTAACAAATAAGTATCTTGTCCTTTGGATTGCGTCAAAAAGATGCTTATATTCATTCTCTATTGAACTATGAAACCTAATTGTGAATAGATTTGCAGAAGGTGCCTGGATCCAGCTCTGATACATCATCTGGGCAGTGACTTGAAATAATAGCCTTAGATATCTTGTAAAGGTAAGCCAGGTCTGTGCTTAGTTTTGTAGAATCTATTACCTCGACAGGTAATTGGCATGATGAAAAACTGACAAATGTAGCTACAGGCAACTTCTCGCAATCTGAGGGCTGCGAACCTATCAGGCCTGTGTAACTATTTGGACTAGATGAAATTGGAATAGATGAATCAATGTACTCGAAATGAGCACGAAATGGAAGCTCATTGGAGTAAATAAGACATACCACCCGCTGAAGGTATGTTTAACTTTACTTCAATTTTACGAATAACTCCACCTTTCCAGCCGGTATTTACATTAGTTCCATTTGCACCAGCAACTTGAAGGTCTTGCAGATCCACAACATTAGCTTCATGATGGTTCATTATAGCTTAACATTTAATATCGGCTGTACCGGAACCAGGGGCAACGCGACGAATATACTGCGAACCAGGCTCCGCTACAAGAGAAATGTACTTCTCTTTGATAACCCTGAGGTAGTATTTCACACCTTCCTTGACTTTTTCAATTGTTTTGTTTTTACGCCCGTCAAAATACAGTCCATAGAGAGAGTTAACACGTCGCTGAAAATATGAGCCTGGTCCTCTGTTATCAATCCTGCTGTTTTGCATCCGAAAGCACAGACAAAACAATGAGGGCTCCTGCCGTGCTATTAACCCCAACCCTCTGAGCAGTCTCTTCTAATTTTAATGTATTTTCTTTGGTTTCGGTTGTTGCACGCGAAAGTTGTCTATGAGGAGGAAACACTGCTGCTTGAGTTTCACCATCTTAAATTTTAGAAGTATCGTCGTCTGTGCCTGGTACAGTTAACTTTGAACAGGATGGAACTGCTCCTGTGGTGGTAAGTTGTGATTTTCTGTCCATTATTTGTGTTCTGCGTTCAGCCCTTTTTAAAATTGTGTTTGTTTCAGGAAGGTCTACTGTTCCAATGCGACCAATTCTATTACTTTTGTGGTCCAGGAGAAACGGTTGTTCGATCAGAGAGACCTTCTTCTCCTTTGGACAAATGCAGGAGACAAAAGTAGTGCACTTACAAAAAGCAATGCCAAAGAGTCTTGTTTGTGCAGAAGATGGTCCTCTTCTTGACGTTGAGATACCTCCTTTCCATTGTGATGTATTTATCATGATATGGAATAGACGCTTTATTATAAATGTTTTCAAGTTTGTTTGCAAATATTTCTGCAATCTTAGTGAAATTGGGTTCAATATTTTCCCCCCGTTCTAGCCCTAGGCGACGTATTTCGTGGAGACAGCACAAAAACACATCCTTGTAGGTTGGGAGTTCGGTCTCACAGAAATCTACAGGATATGTGTCGAAAACGGGTCATTTCTGTCTGAAAGTGAATTTAGACAAAGACATGTCGTGTCAGACAGTATTGGAGTCTGTCGAAACCTGTCGAAACCTGTCTACCGAATGACGCCAATAACGGAGCTAGTCCAAGAGGAACAGCTCGCTCCCGCGTGGCGCTTCCGGCCAGGCGCGCTGCAGGGGTAGAGGGGCATGTTGAGACAGTAGAGGGTGTAGAGAAGCAGTCGCTGAAGAAAAATATGTCCGTCTGCAAGATCTCGCTACTCTAACGGCTGTCCAGGCCATTTTTGCAGCGTTAACGTCTATATTTTGATAACGGTCGGTCCTACCGTCATATCATTCAATGTCATTTTGAGAGGTAATAAAATTATAACCATGTTTCGTTTGAACCTTTTAGTCATCAGATTTGTGGCTTTGACGTTATACTGGTATTTATACGATTTTAGTCAAATTTTCGAGATTCTAAGCCCATTTATCGAACAGAAGATATTGTCCGATCGGAATAAAATGTTGCACACGAACTACTGGTATGGTAAGGCAACTTCACCACACTATCAGAATTCGGCCCTCGAAAAAAACGGACAATCGACTCACCCTAGTAACTGTATTAAAAGAAAATTGAGTTTTTCACCTATCTTCGAGAAGAAGTTACAAGTAAATAATACTTCATTGTTCAAACAGATAGTAAATTGTTAAAATAATTAAAAATTAGGTGAAGATTCTTGAAAACATTTCACTTGTCAAATAAAAATCATTTATGGCACAAAAGGGGAAAATATGGCTTATATACGTCACTTTTGCGGAAAACGGTCAATTTAAGTATTTTTTACAGTTTTGAGACTCGATAAATAAGGGGAGGGAGGGTTGATATTCAAAGTCGTTTAGCGGAAATTATTCGCTGGGGACAAGTTAAGTTCAAAACAAGAAATGTGAACCTCATTTTTCTGAAAACAACATTTTCCCCACGTTAATGTGATGGGGTTTTACGGGACTTTGAGGCACATCTTAATATTAACCGATTTGTCTACAATCGACCATATGGATGATACAAAATTGCACACAAAAAATCGCTTTCTTTGCACCACTGGCATAAAAATAGTTCATACCTATACAAATTTGTACTATGAATTATTTTACAATTTTAAACAAAATGTATATTAAACTTACGCTCGCAACATCACGGTAGTTCTGTCTTGACGTCAAGAAATGAATTTATTTTTTAGATTACTATAACACATGTATTTTTAAGTCATGCGAGCACAATGCAAATACAAAATATCATTTTTATTGCAAATTTATTGCGAGTAACAAAATAAGCAAAACTGAACTCACAATCAGTGATGAGTTCATAGTTTTATCATTTTTCAGCACTCCAAGAAAATATATAGCAATGCATTTCAAAAAAGAAAGCTTTTAATTTGCGCATTGGAATAATTTGTTTGATTAGTTTTTTGTAATTAGTAGAATGTTTTGAAATTGAATTGAATTTACTAAATTTTTTTTCCAATGTGGACCGGGAAAACAGAGAAAAGTCATAATATTTTTAAATCAGATTTCTTTAGCAACCTTGAAGTTGTTGTACTTTATTTATATATATCCTGCAATTTATATTTAGTTGTTTTAGAGCGTTGTAAGTAGAAAGTACTTTTTACTCCCTAATGCATTTTGTGGCCCTTTTGTCGCCGATTCGAAGAGCGAGATTGTGGAACTGATCCGCAGTCATTGAAAGTGCCAAAATCATAAGGATTGTTAAAAAAAGTGTCGTGTATGACTCAGGGGAGAACTTTCCGAATTTTTATGGTGAGGGGAATTGAAAGATCTCCCCCTAGTTATAAAATATACTATATTTTAATCACCTCACCAAAATATTTTTACTGCATTTGACTCGCTGAACTAAAAAAAGACGATATAAACAAAGCAATACATTTTATATTCTTGAATTTTTTCTTACGGACGAAGAAATAAAATGTGGAATTGTAAAATTTTTTGTTTTGAACATGAAAAAATGCTATTCGTGATAAGTTATATGTACTTCATGAACCAAAATGCATAGCGGAAACTTGACAATAATAAACATATAGAAATTGCGAATTTCTTAAATCATCCATTTTATGGAAAAAACGAAAACGACCCATATGATTATTTCAAGGCACATAAGGTTTTTTGTCAGATTTAGGTTGTCAAAAAACATGGTTCGGAACAACTTAAACATTATCTGCTCAGCGATAATGACATTTAAATATATTTTATGCTGCCTAATTATCCATAAAATAAAAAAAATTCACAAAAGTCCCAATTTTGTATGTGTTGTATTTGTATTAACAATAGCACAGAATTAGAATACATCAAGAAGCTTGATTATATAGAAACATAGAAAATGGGGTGCTAGAAGGCGGATTTGAAATATGGTCAGGAGTAGATAGTGAATCACATGGTAGCCAAAGAGTCGGTTTGATCATGAATGAAAGAGCGAAGCAGCATATCAGAGATCAAGGATATGTATCTCCCAGATTTTATTGGGTTAGAATGAAAATAGGAAACAGAAGATTATTTATCATAGGGTGCTATGACTGAACGGCATTCAGTAGAAAAAAAGGCATTCAGTTGATAGTGATCGGAGAGAAGTAAAATACGTCTTCTGGGATACTTTATATGATAGAATTAGCATTTGCGATCATGGTCAGAGAATCATTTTACTAGGTGATATGAATGAATGGGTTGGCGTCCAACGTGAGATAAAAGAAAGGGTACCTTTGCGCGCGCCTAGGGCGCGCGACTCCTGGTTCTCGCGCTTCGCGGTCGATAATATATTTAACTCGCGCTTCGCGCTCGATGATGTGTTTGCCTCGCGCTACGCGCTCGGTCTTTGCATTCCCCCCACATTTGCGCCCAGACCTTTCGAAATTGAAGGTCAAATCATCGAAAACTGTAATTTGGTGATTGTGACTTCATTTTTGTTAAAGCTCCTCTAGCTTTAACGAACACATTCTCATCACATATCTCGTGCTTCGCACTCGATTTTTTCAAAAATCTGAACTTTTCTACATTATGTTCAACACTATTATATCAAATGT
>JAABKJ010008665.1:0-11393 GCA_011634705.1 Andricus grossulariae | reverse complement strand
ACTTTTTTGTTGAAAATTAACTTTTTTGTTGAAAATTAACTTTTTTGTTGAAAATTAACTTTTTTGTTGAAAATTAATATTTTCGGTGTGAAAATATAACCATTTGGTTGAAAATTCATGTATTCTGTTAAAAATATCAAGTATTTTGGTAGAATGTCTAAATTTGGTCGAAAATTAACTTTTTTGTTGGAAATTTAACTATTTCGTAGATAATTCGTCTTTTTGGTTTGAAAATACTAGAAAATGTAACTATTTGGGTAAAAAATTGCTTTTTTGTTGGAAATTGAACTCTTTTGTAGAAAATTAACTTTTTTGTTGAAAATTAACTTTTTTGTTGAAAATTAACTTTTTTGTTGAAAATTAACTTTTTTGTTGAAAATTAACTTTTTTGATGAAAATTAACTTTTTTGTTGAAAATTAATATTTTTGATGTGAAAATATAACCGTTTGGTTGAAAATTCATGTATTCTGTTAAAAATTAAGTATTTTGGTATAATGTCCAAATTTGGTCGAAAATTAAATTTTTTTTTTTGAAATTCAACTCTTTTGTAGAAAATTCGTCTTTTTGATTTGAAAATACTAGAAAATGTAATTATTTGGTTAAAAATTTGCTTTTTTGTTGTAAATTTAACTCTTTTGTAGAAAATTTGTCTTTTTGGTTTGAAAATGGTCGAAAATTTAATTATTTGGTTGAAAATTAACTTTTTTGTTTAAAATCAATGTTCTCGGTATGAAAATTCAACCGTTTGGTTGAAAATTTATTTATTTTGTTAAAAAATCCAAATTTGGTTAAGAAGTCCCTTTTTTGTTGTAAATTCGTCCTTTTGGCTGGAAAATTCATTTTTTCCAGATAAAAAAATTTCATATTTTTTGGGTAAAAGTACAAGTGTTTGATTGATTTCAATCATGCAATCATTTCAATCACTGAAAAATCTTACCTTAACTAATGCCTATTTCTTTTTCAATTAAGTTTTTATGAATTATCATATTATTTATTTTGATTTTTAAACTATAAAATTAAGGAAGGAAAAAAAGTAAATTTTTAGGTAACTTGGTGTTACTTTTTATCTAGTAACTGTAACTAGTTACCTTTTTCCGCTGAGTAACGTAACTGTAACTAGTTACTCAAAAAAATGATCTGACCCAACACCGATTCCTTGATAGTTTTGGAAATATTCTTAAATCCTTAAAAATCTTGCAAATCTTTCAAATGGTTAGAAATTGGTAGCAATGATTTAAAATGCCTTGAAAATAAAATAAATTGAATTTATACCCTACAGTTCCCTAGAAATTAATTGAAATTCCTTAATATATTTTGACTTCTTCAAAATCGCTAGATATCGCTTGTAATTTCCTTAAAACTTCGGTATTCGAAGCGCGCTGTGGGGTGGTAGCCGTGCAGTAGTCAACGGTGGTTTAATGGCCGTGCGGTTGCCGATAGTTGTGACCGTGCGGCCAACGGGGATTTTGTAAGGGATTCAATTGCAGCTACTTTTAGTGCAAGTTTAGCTCTCAATATGTCATAATTAACCGTATTCATACTTACACTGGCTTAGCCGTCTCAAATCGTGGTGCATCAAAGCATATTAACGGATAAAGTCCATCCTCATAATCGCTAATGTTATAAAACATTTCCATACAATAATTTTCATGTTCAAGAGTCCGCTCTTCATCGTCGACGTAGACATGGCCTTGGTCTGTGAATGACCATTTTTCGTCCGTATTAAGAGCATACATGTGGTACTTGCAAGTCTTACCAACGAGAAGACCATAATCTTAAAAATTAAGAAATTAGCACAAATTATCGAAGGTAGTTTGAAAATTTCGTCTAGGACGGCCATTATTTCTTAAACATAGTCACCCCAGTCGTATAGCTTTGGTGGTACGGGGCCACTTACCGACCGGTGGTAAATCTGCATTATCGACCGCTGGTAATTACCTGCTGTCGGTAACTTAGCATAGAACAGAACCTTTCTCGGTCGGTATGTGGTCGGTAATTGAAAAAATTTATTGTCTCACCGTTTGTGTTGAGTTTCGAATTTGTCCTGCTGGAAATGTTCACAAGTGATGCATGAAATGGATTTTGAATCTCATTCTCCGGATATTTCAGGCAGTCGATTTTCGAAATATAAGCCTCACCTTCAGGGCAACATTTTCTCAAACATGGATTTTTTTTACAGTGCTCACGATCCACACAAACTCGTGAAAGAAGAACATTTCGTGAAGTGTCAAAGTCCAGACAAATATTCTCAACATCACTCGATTTTGTCAGATCTATGTATCCATTCTTCCAAGGTGCCTGCATCTGAAGTGGGATAATGAGCAATTATCTTATTTCCATCAATAAAACACGTTAAACAGGTTCAGGTTTGAAAAATGAAAGGAGTTTTCATCATCGTGCATGATACTATCTGTAATTATTGCTTCCAAGTAAAATATACAATCCGAAAGAGGAAATTCTTTGAGTTCAAGAGAATTATGCTACCTTACGAACGTGACTCGGAATATCATTTGAATAAATTGAAAAAGAGAGGCACGCTTTTCAAATACAAATTAGAATATTCGTATTGAAAATGATAATTTTTGTACCGAAATTGACTTTTGAAGAATTTAACGTACAAATGATTAGGGACCGTGCATATGGCTATTTTTTGGCTTTTTTTTTTGGCTTTCCTACAAATTTTTCCTTTTGTCAAGAAAATGAACTCTTGTTTCAGAATTTTGAATAAAATATTTAGAGGTCGCTCAAGGTCAAGTTAGGGCAAAAATTCTCATTCCTAATTAAATTGACGCTATTCATTGATTATTTATTTCTGGGGCGTACGAAATATGTTTCTTACTATATAATATTACACTCCGATTTTTTTCAGATTTTTACAATAACATTTAAAGGTCGCTCAAGGTCATTTTCTTAATAAAATGTTGTTTCAATTGAATTTTCTCTAGTTCTTTTTTGAGAAACAGTGTATTTAATCATTACGGCAAAAAAATTAGTCAAAAGGTTTATTAACTGTGTGTCATATATTACTTTAAGGTCATTCAAGGTCATTTTGCGAAAAAGGTCATTCAAATATTTTTTCTTTTTCATGGTAGATTTTTTTTTAATTTTGCTTCAAATTAAAAATAGAAAACATTAAAAACAGTGGGATATCAGAGCTTTAATAATATACGATCAAGTTCAGTCGTCAAACTGTAATTACGAAGAATTAATTATCATAAATGCAGAAGACTGGATAATAATTTACCTTTTAGAAAAGATAGAGGAAAACTTGATTGGCGATAAACTACCATCTAATATGCAAGTGTTAGCACTGTTTTTTTATTATCACAATTTACAACAAAGTCATTTTTTGCGAAAGGACCTTGAATGTCCTTTAAATAATATGACAAACATTTATCAAACAACTTGAGTAATTTTTTCACCAAAGTGAATAAATTGACACTGTTTCTCTATGAAAAGAAAAACAGAGAAAATTGAATTAAATTAACATTTTATTAAGAAAATGACCTTGAGAAACCTTTGAATGTCATTGTAAAAATATGAAAAAAAATTTAATGCAATATTGAGTTGTAAAGAACAAAATTCATATGCGTAAGAAATGAGTAATCAATAAATAGCGTCAATTCAATTGAGAATAGCCATTCTTGCCCTAAATTGACCTTGAGCGACCTTTGAATGTCATTTTAAAAATCTAAAAAAAATCTGAGTGCAATATTGAATTATAAAGATCACAATTCATACGCGCCAGAAATAAATAAACAATAAATAGCGTCAATTTGATTAAGAATAGTCATTTTGGCCCTAAAATTACCTTGAGCGACCTTTGAATATTATTGTCAAAATCCAAAAAAAATCTGGGTGCAATATTAACTTGTGAAGAACAAAATTCATACACGTCAGAAACAAATAATCAATGATTAGCGTCGATTTTAATCAGTAATGAGCATTTTTGCCCTAAAATGGCCTTGAGGTACCTTTGAATGTTATTGTAAAAATCTGAAAAAATGTGAGTGCAATATTGAATTGTGAAGAACACAATTCATACGCGCCAAAAATGAATAATCAATCAATTTAATAAGAATAGTAATTTTTGCCCTAAAATGACCTTGAGCGACCTTTGAATGTCATTGTACAAATCTGAAAAAAATCTGAGTGCAATATTGAATTGTAAAGAACAAAATTCATCCCCGCCGAAAATAACTAAACAACAAATAGCGTCAATTTAATTGAGAATAGTCATTTTGGCCCTAAAATAACCTTGAGTAACCTTTGAATGCTATTGTAAAATTTTGAAAAAAATCTGAGTGCAATATTGACTTGTGAAGAAAAAAATTCATACGCATTCGAAATGAATGATCAATGATTAGCGTCAATGTAATTAGGAATGTGCATTTTTGCCCTAAAATGGCCTTGAGCGACCTTCTAATATTATTGTAAAAATCCAACAAAAATCTGAGTGCAATATTGAATAGTAAAGAACACATTTCATATACAACAGAAATAAATAAACAATAAATAGCGTCAATTTTATTGAGAATAGCCTTTTTGCCCTAAAATGACCTTGAGCGACCTTTAAATGTTATTTTTAAAATCTGAAAAAATCTAAGTGCATTAGTGACTTGAAAAGAACACAATTCATACGCTCAAGAAATAAATAAACAATAAATAACGTCAATTGAATTAAGAATAGTCATTTTGGGCCTAAAATGACTTTGAGCGACCTTTGAATGTTATTGTAAAAATCTAAAAAAAATCCGAGTGCAATATTGAATTTTAAATAACACAATTCACACGCCTCAGAAATAAATAAACAATAAATTGCGTCAATTTAATTGAGAAAAGCCTTTTTTGCCCTAAAATGACCTTGAGCGAACTTTGAATGTTGTTTTAATAATCTAAAATGAATCTGAGTGCAATATTGAATTGCAAAGAACACAATTCATACGCGACATAAATAAATAAATAATAAATAGCGTCAATTTAATTGAGGATAGCTTTTTTTGACCTAAAATGACCTTGAGCAACCTTTGAATATTGTTTTAAAAATCTAAAAAAAAATCTGAGTGCAATATTGCATTTTAAAGAAAACAATTCATACGCAAAAGCAATAAATAAACAAGAAATAGCGTCAATTTAATTGAGGATAGCCTTTTTCACCCTAAAATGACCTTGAGCGACCTTTGAATGATATTGTAAACATCAGAAAAAAATCTGAGTGCAATATTGAATTGTACAGAACACAATTCATACGCGCCAGGAATAAATAATCAATAAATACCGTCAATTTAATTAAGAATAGTCATTTTGGCCATAAAATGACCTTGAGCGACCTTTGAATGTTATTTTAAAAATCTGAAAAAAACTTCGTAGGGGTGCCAAGTTGAACTAAAGAAAACAAAAGTAAAAAAAAATCAACCTAGTGCATACATTACATAAAATCTTTTGGATGGGAGGGGGGAGGTCAACAATCTTTCTATGCCGTCTTGAAATAAGAGGGGGGGGGGTACGTGGTCTAATATTTAGTCGAATGATGAAATACTTTGTTGAAAATTAAAATTAAACTCTACAATTAAACTCATGATTTTATCCAATCAGCAGGGTTCGCTTATAAATAATTTTTAAGATTTCTTTTAATTGAGTTTACATATTTTAACTCCATTTTTTTGTAAGAAGTCTTCTTTTTATGTAAATTTTTGTAAAAAGAATGTTTTGAATTGTAGAAAGTTATTTAGGAATGCATTTAAATATTTTGGATTGTTTTCTTTTCCTAATTGGCAAATTTAATAATCTGAATAGACTGGTTACAGAATCACCCACAAAAATAAAGAAATAGTACAATTAGGAAACAATTGTGAGAAAATAGTTTATGTAGTGTAATTTTGTTCGAAATAGTAGTAAAATAGTGTAATTTAAAACAAAAAGTGTAAAATAGTGTTAATAATGTGGTGAGACCCAGGCCTCGGAATGTCGTAAACCGGGAGGTCTTATATCGGAAGTTGAGTGTATATCCTCCTCGGAAATGTGGTTTTCTACAATCTGAATACTGACCAATAGAATAAAATAACATAAACCGCCATACAGGATATGAAACGTCAGCTTGACCGCGATGAGGTCGAATAAAATGCTCGAACGATTGTCGAGAGTTTTCGATTGAAATTTCAGATTTACATTTCAACCGCAATGCGGTTCTTTTCTTCGTGAATAACAGTGGTTATGGTCCTCTACTCAAGATTTATTTACCCGAATCAAATCTTACACTACCTCTTCAGAAGAAAATAAAAAAATTCGAAATACTGATCATTAAAGTGGTCCAAAAATGCATTGGAATTTTTTTTTTACTTTTCGGGCATATTGCCCGGAAATTTTTTCGAATCCACAAAAAATGAAATGTGTTAAATAAAATTAAATTCGTTCAAAAAAAATAAAATGCGTTTAAAAAAAATTATATGTAGAAGTTCCGGAAATTTCATGAATCAAAATTGATTTTTTAAATGTTACCTCCCATAAGTCTGTTTTACAGGGTTCCAAAAAACCCCATAAAAATTGAGTTTTGCGAGTTTTTGACGCTAATTATGATTTTTTGCATGTTTCTTAATACAAATTGTTTATAATACATAAAATAATACTTTCTACTGATAATTACATGTTTATATTAATTTTTAAACAATTTATTATTTTTTTCAGCAATTTTCTCTTAGAATAGAGTTAGGTTGCGGTTTTTCGCGACTTTTTTAACTTATTTTCGACTTTTCAATTAGAGCAGGGTGATAATTAATTTATGTTAAAAAACCTTTATGTTTAAACCATTGAGAATTATTTTTAATAACAGTCTGTTTAAATAATGTCGGAAAGTTTAATTTTTCCCGAATTTTTTAACTTATTTTCAACTTTTCAATTAGAGCAAGGTGATAATTAATTCATGTTAACAAACCTTATTGCTTAAACAATTAATTATTATTTTTAATAATATTCTTTTTGAATAATTCCATAAAGTTGCGGTTTTCCCTGAAATTTTCAACTTTTTGTTCACTTTGTACTCAGAGTGAGATAATAATTAATGCAAGTTAAGAAACATTACTGTTGAAACAATTGATTATTTATTATAACAATCCTCTTTTAGACAACTGCTAAAAAATTGCACTTTTTTCTTAAAATTTTAAGTTTGCTTGGACTTTTTAGTTATGAACGAATAATAAATAAACATTAAGTTAATTATTTTCAAGACAATCTCTTTCTGGTCTCGTGGGCCTTTTTGTTTAAATTATTATTTTTTTAATTTTAGCAAAAGAGAAAAAATAATTCACTTTGAAAAAAATATAATAACATTTAAAAAATGATTAATTATTACCTCACTAAGTGAAAAATAGGCAGAAAGTTGAAAATTAAAAAAAAAACTGCAATAATCTAGCAATAATATTTTCTAAGATAGTTATGAAAAATAATCATTTTTTTAAACAATTATTTTTCCTAAATTGCATTAATTATTATCTTACTCTGAGTGAAAGGTGGACAAAAAGCTGAAAATTTCAGAAAAAACTAAAACTTTCTAGCATTATTCTTAGAGAATATTATTATAAATAATAATAAATGGTTTAAACAATTATTTCTGTAAAATGTATACAAACAACTTATTATAAATAGAAAGTAGTATTTCATATATGAGAAACAATTTTTAATGAAAATAACCGCAAAAAATCATAATTAGCACCAAAAACTCGCAAAACCCTTTTTTTTATTAATGGGTTTTTTTGGTGACCCTATAAAAAAGCCTTATGAGGATCATATATAAAAAATAAGTTTTGATTAGTGTAAATGGAGCAAGAAAGTCGCAGTTTTTTCGAAAATTTTCAACCTTTTTTTTAATTTTCAATTAGGGTGGAAAAGATGAATTAAGTTTAACAAAAATATTCATATAAACAATGTATAATTATTTATAACAATATTATTTCAGAAAAATGCTAGAAAGTTGCGGTTTATTCGAAAATTTTCCACTTTTTGTACTCTTTTCAGTCAGAACAAGGTAATAATTAGTTCAAGTTAGCAAAGATAATTGTTTAAACAATTTATTATCATTTTTGATAATATCCTCCTTGGATAATGTTGAAATGATACTTTTTTTCAAAAAATTGTTATCTTTGTCCTCTTTTTACGTACTCAGGTAAGATTTAATGCAAGTTAACAAAAATACTTTTTTGAATAATTTATTATTGTTTATAATTATCTTCTCTTGAAGTCATGCCAAAAAAAAAGCGGTTTGTTCTCAAATTTTCAGCTTTTCTTTGACTTCTTAGTTATGAACAAATAATAAATGAACGTTGAGAAGAATTTTTTCAGAACGAATTATTGTTAATATTTTGCTAATGTTTAAAAAATATTATTTCAAAGAAAAAGACTACTTCAAGAAAAAGTTACATTTAATATGATCCATATAGAAAATTTAAATAATATTACAAAAATCTGGTTCTCGGGTGTTTATTTATTTTTTGTTCATAACTAAAAAGCCAAAGCAAAGTTAAAAATTTCAGAAAAAAACCGCAATTTTAGGGATAGTCATAAATAATTATAAATTGTTCTAAAGATTATGTTCGTTAAATTGTCTTTATTATTACCGCACTTATGGTGAAAAGTAGAGAAAAAGTTGAAAATTTCATAAAACATTGAAAATTTATTATTATTTGTTCGAGTATTTTATTTTTTTATTTTGAAAAGTTTGTTTTTTCGCTAATTTTATTATTTGAAAATTCTCAAATCCGGTAATATTATAAGCTGTTCGGGAATTTTGTTTTTAATTTTTTAATTTTGAAAGTTTTGTTTTTCCGGAATTTTATTATTTGGGGATCTTCAAATTAGGTAATATTATAAACTGTTTAAGAATCTAATTTTTAATTTTTTAATTTTAAAATTTTTGTTCTCAGAGAATTTTACAGTGTCGAGAATTTTATTATTCGGAAATTTTTAAGGGACAACTGAAAAATCCCGAAAAATAAAATTTCCGACATTGGAAAATTCCAGAATTGGAAAATTCAAAAATAATAAAATTCCCGAAATTATGAAATTATGAAATTGCCGAAATATAAAAATCCCGAATTGAAAAAGTTCCAAATGATAAAATTTCCTAATGTTCATAATATTACCAAATTTGAAAATTCCCGACAGAAAATTTCCGAATTATATAATATCGGCACTCAAAAGTTTCCGAATTATAAAATTTCCGAATTTGCCTTATTAAAAAAAATTTGAATAAATATTATTCATTTATTTAAAATAAAATAATCAAAGACTTTTATCGAAGAAAACATTTCTTTGAATATTTTAAGTTTTGTAAAATTATTGTTCAAACTGAAAATAACAGTAATTGAAAAAATATATTTCTGGAGGGTGTGTGTTTTTTAAATTTATTTTTTTATACCATTTTTATACAATTATTTTAATTTTAAATTCAAGGAATGATTTTTAAAAGCTTTAAACATAAAAACAATCTTCGATAAATGTATTTGTTTATTGTATTTTTATGAAATAAATCATATTCATTAAAAACAATTTATTTTTATTTTTTTTCAATATTACCGAACTGGAAAATTCTCGAATAATGAAATTCCTGAATCATTGAATTCCCAAAAAGTAAAATTCCCGAACAGTTTATAATATTACCAAATTGGAAAATGCCTGAATAATGGAATTCCTGAATCACAAAATTCCCGAATTTGAAAAAATAAATTTTGTTTATAAAAATTATTTATTCATTAAAAACAAAATTATCAAATATTTTTAAGAAAAAAAAATTATTTTCAATGTTCAAAGCTTCTAAAATTATCGTTTGAAAAAAAAAACAATAATTTAAAAATATATATTTCTTCTTGAACATTTTTTTCAATTATTGTTATTTTAAATTTAGACAATAATTTTCAAAACTTTAAACACGAAAAGTAATTTTTTTCTTAAAAATATTTGATTATTGTATTTTTCATTAATAAATAAATAATGTTTACAAAAAGAATTTAATTGCTTTAATTCGGGAATTTTATAATTAAGGAATTTCTTAGTTCGGATATTTTATAATGCGGTAATTTAATGTCTTTATTTATTTTATTTTTAGGAATTTTATTTTTTTTATAATTTTATAATTCAGGAATTTTTTTATTCGGAAATTTTATAAACTGTCGCGAATTTTCCAATTCGGTAATATTATAAACTATTCGGGAATTTTACTATTCATAAATTTTATTATTCGGGAATTTTGCAATTCAGGAATTTCAAACTGTCGGGAATTTTACTTTTCGGAATTTTTCAGTCATCCATATTATTCAGGAATTTTATTATTCGTGAATTTTACTATTCGGAAATTTTATTATTCGGGAATTTTATTATCAGAGAATTTTCTTTTTCGAGATTTTGATATTTCGGCAATTTTATAATTTCGGGAATTTTATTTTCCGGGACGACTGAAAAATTCAAAAAAATAAAATTCCTGAAATTGAAAAATTCCCGAATAATAAAATTCCTGAACAGTTTATAATATTACGTAATTGAAAAATTCCTGAATAATAAAATTCCCGAAAAATAAAATTCCCAAACAATTTATGATATTACCGAATTGGAACATTCCCGAACTATTTATGATTTACCGAATTGGAAAATTCGTGAATAATAAAATTCCCGAACAGTTTATAATATTACCGAAGTGGAAAATTCTCAAATAATAAAATTCCTAAATCATGAAATTCCAGAACAAGTTATGATATTACCGAATTGGAAAATTTCCGAATAAGAAAATTCCCGAACCGTTTATAATATTACCGAATTGGAAAACTCTCGAATAATAAAATTCTTGAATCATAAAAGTCCCGAATAAATTATGATATTAACAAATTAGAAAATTTCCGAATAATAAAATTCCTGAATCATAAAATTCCCGAACGAATTATTATATTACCGAATTAGAAAACTCTCGAATAATAAAATTACTGAATCATAAAATTCCCGAACAAATTATGATATTACCGAATTGGAAAATTCCCGAACCGTTCATAATATTACCCAATTGGAAAATTCTTGAATTGTAAAATTCCTGAATCATGGAATTCCCAAATAAATTATGATATTACGAAATTAGAAAATTTCCGAATAAAAAAATTCCTGAATCATAAGATTCCCGAACAAATTATTATATTACCGAATTGTAAAATTCTCGAATATTAAAATTCCTGAATCATAAAATTTCCGAACAAATTATGATACTACTGATTTGGAAAATTCCAGAATAATAAAATTCCCGAACAAATTTATGATATTACCAAATTGGAAAATTCCCGAATAATAAAATTCCCGAACCGTTTATAATATTACCGAATTGGAAAATTCTCGAATTATAAAATTCCTGAATCATGAAATT
>JAABKJ010008664.1:0-11393 GCA_011634705.1 Andricus grossulariae | reverse complement strand
AGAGTATCCACAATATACCACAATGTAGCTACAGATCTGAAGAAGAACAATGCACATATACAGTTTATGTACTATTCGCGAAAAGAATGTTATTTAATTGATACTATATTTTTCGAATAGGAATAAGTGAATAAAAATATTATGAGCTATGAATTAACGTGAGTTTATTTTAATCTATGCAGTTCTTAATAAGTTCCTATATTTTCACTGACCAACTAGTTAGAAAATATCTTGACCAGTTGAATGATTTTTTTTTAAATATTCATTGGTCGGCCTCTTTTCGCTAATTAAATATGTAAAAAATCACTAGTAATTAGTTAAGTTATAACAACTTTGATTCAGAGAAGCAATAAAGTATACTTGCATGAAAAAAACGACTGCCAAATTGAAATAAACTTTTATAGACACACAAGTTAATCCATATTTAAGGGGAATCATTTTCACAAAGTTCGCTAAATAATTGCCACTTTTGAAGGAAAATTTGAAAAACGTAGAACCGAAACAATTTGAAGCCTGTTGATTTCTCGTCGATAGACGATTATTTTTATTTCTCTTCAGTTTGTTTACACATTCTGAAGGCATTATTTTTGAATTGAGACCGGCTACGTCACGTCCAGAATTTCATAATGTGACCACCTTATTATTTTGCACGTTTTCCATTTTGAATCTATTGTCCTGATATATAGCTCAAATTGTCTCATACTTTGTCGCTTCCCCATTGCTGCTAAGGACGTTGCAGACGACAGCTTTTATTCCATCGTAGGATGAACTTCCCCCAAATAGCATGTAAACTTCAATAGCAGAACATTTTACATGCAACAAAATTTAAAATTTCTTTTTTCTGCGAGGCTGTGTCAAGTCTTCGATTTCACTATACGAGCTTTGTTATTATTTTTTTTTTTCATAATTATGACACTGGTTGGCTTGAATCACTTTTCCTTAACAAATGAAAATTCTAGACAATTTCCTTTTAAAAATAGCCATATTTTTGCAATCAAGAGATCTAACCTGGATATAGATAATGTACAAGTTTCACATTTTTCCGAGCAATAGATTCTAAGGTATAATTTCAAAGGATTTTTCCTGTTGGTAATGAATTAAATTGTTAAAAATAAATTATTTTGATGAAAACTGTCCAAGTTGAAAAAAAAACAAGTTATTTGTATAACGAAGAACACATGTGACATAGCGAAGCACTGGAGACAGGGGGTACGAATCACTAGGTTTAGTAGTACCAAGCGCTCAAATTGGGAGATTCTATACTTATTTTTATTTTTTTCGACGTTTTTGTCAACTTTCAATTATAATTCAACATTCCAGTGCTCTTACCCTGTTCGTCAATTTCGCAAACAGATTTGCGTTTCATCAGACCGATTTCCTCAGAACTCTCTATCAAGAAGTTTTTCAAGTCGCTGATTACGAATTTGGAGTCAAAATTTGAATGTATAAAATGGTTCATCAAATACGGTGAACCAAAGATAAATAAATCTTCATGTTTGTACTAACAATCGCTGATTATGACTTTCAAGTAAAGATTCGGAATTTCTGAATAGCAGATTTATTATGGCAGATAGTATGCCAAGATAGAGCATGATTCAGCATGATAGGGCAAAGCCGGCAATAAGACTGCCAACCAAGGCCAGATTTACTGTAACTTCGAACATCACAAACAAATACCAATAACATCTGACTAACTTCAAGCGGCGATTTTTCCTGTTCCACAAATGACGATTTAGAATCTCGTTGAAGCTCATCATTCATTGCCAGCATCTTTCCCCTATGTAACAATGTTGAGCAGAGTCTGTGCAAACTATTCGGATAAATTCGGTTACTTTTTGTGGTCAGTATGTATCGTGAAATCGAGTACTGAGACAAAAATTGCGATTCGTAAAAAGTGTGCAAAAATTCTGACACAGTTCTGAGACATTAAAGTAATGGTGAGCCAGAAAACTTGCCTTTTAGTGTACCAATGATTTAGAGAGAACCTATCATTCATGAAGAATGTTACATTCTGCATGTTACTTACGAGGTTTGACCAGTAAAAATAAAAATTTCATAAAATATCCCGATGTAGCTTCTGCTATGAAGCCTATCCCCAAAGCCGCAGCGAATCTTCTTTCAACTGCTCCAGTGATGATAGATGAATGTGTAGAACAACCCACATTTGAAGAAGCAGCTGATCATGGGGACTTCATTGGGTATGACTGTGATACTACTCTACAATTGTTCGACCGAACAGCACTAAATGATTCAATCAGGGATTTAGCTTAATCGAATAAAAAGACCAAACTATTAGTGGAAACTTTGTGGTGACTTGAATGCAATTGGCATAATTCTCGGACGGCAAAGGAATTACACAAAATTTCCTTCTTTCTTGTGAGAGTGGGGCAGCACAGCAGGTGAGTTGCATTGAAAACAGAAAATCAAGCTAAAGGGAATGTCATTAAAACCAGGCTCACAAAAAATTGTGAAGAAAGAATGGATTGATCCGAGTGACATACTGTTACCACCCTTTGATATTAAACTAGAATCAATGAAGCAGTTTGTTAAAGCACTGAAGAGAGATGCTAAATGTGTTCATTAACTTCTTGTATGTTTGAAGTCTCTGAGTGAAGCTAAGATTGAAGAAGGATTTTCCACTGGTCCTGATACTAGATGTCTTATGAAGAACGATAATTTGGTGAAACCGATAACAGACCTTGAAAAACAGCATAGCTCAGTTTCAAGGAAGTGACCAAAGGCTTCTTGGGAAATGTGGAAGAAAAAAATTACAAGGTTCTTTTGAAAAATATGTTGAATCATTTTGAGAGTATGGGATGCAACATAAGCTTCCGGCCTTGACTCAGTTGGCTGTCTTCTTGGCCTAATTTGCCTTATTTTGCTAAATCATGATCTATTTCAATCTGATATCCGCAATATTGGATTTCCCATGCAGAATTTCAGAATTTTGGCTTCCGAGTCGAAATCAGCGACCGAAACAACTCCTTGATGTTAGATGGATATTAAAATTATGACAAATTTTTTTTTGGGCGGTCACGTTTGATCTGCCATTTTGAAAATCTGAATTCAGAAAATGGAATTTGTTGACATAAAAGGTTCGGCGGCTGTAAATGTTTGTTCATATGAGAAATTATGTATATACAGTTCCGTGATATTCCATGCGAAATTTGAATCTTCTAAGTCACAGATGTTATGCTCCATAGCTTTACTTTTGAATAATAATTTCTAATAAAATTCGCTGAAACCGTCCTTTGCTTCTTCCGTATACCATTCATACATACGTCTTCGTATCTTAGTTCCGTTAAACCATTTACAAGATAATTTCTTATGTTCATTAAAATCGTTTTGAATTTTCTTATCTTCTTCTGTTTGGATTTGTCTTTACTTTCTTCAACATACTTTGACATATCCTGAATCGTCTTATTTAGGTGTTTGTTTATCTTATTGCAAAATTATATTCGCACTTCTGCATCCTTGAAGTTAATCATACTGTGGCCTTTACCTCTGCACAAACTGTACAGGTGACCTGAATTATGCCTGAACTAAGTATTTGTAATTAACAAGCCATTTTTCAATCATATGCTGAGCAACATTTTCCCGTTATCATTCGTTCTTGGATCCCCGAAATGAGCCAGAATCCTATATACCATCGCGTTGAACTCCAAATCATCCATTCATGTCTCCTCATCCCAGAAATCATCTTTGATTTCACTTCTTTGATCGTCAGCTGAAGCCTAGCAGGCTATGATAAAGAACCTCTTGATTCTTTCTTTCACTCTGACCCACAACAATCTGGAAGACACAAATTTATGCTCCTTGACATGCTGTTTTCCCCTGTCATTCTATAAGCAGAATATAGTACGAGTCCGTTTTCTAACACAATATTTCCTATCACTCTCCTGTCGCATCAATTTTATTGTTGAAAATTGATTTTTAATTGTAGATTTTTCATTTTAGTTGTAGATTCATCACTTAGTAGGGCTTGAGCTTTCCTCTTATGACTTTGACGGCTATGTTGGCTGTAGCATTGTTACTGATAGGGTTTTCCATGCTAGACAGACAGAGGACCAAGAGAAAAGGGTCCAGGAGGAACACCGCCCTTCGAAAACATGGAGAATCCTGTGAATGTTTGGAAACATTTTTTGCATTCCGAGGATCGTCATGGCGCCCCTGGAGCCACTGGCGGGGGCCACAGCATGCGGTACAGTGGCGATGGTGAGCTGCGCAATCATTGGGCAGATCTGACTCATCAAATAGCTCACGAGCATGAATATCTGCGAAAAACGGTGAATAATCAGAACATCAATTGTGCCTGCTAAATATCTTTTGGCTAGCCTTAGCGATTGTGGGAGCATCGAACGGGATAGCACAATGTAAAAGAAATTGGTCCTTCTCTATTATGGAAGTGCGAAGTATGAAAATAAAACCGAAAAGTGATACAACTTCAAACGAAGTTCGCTGCAAAGTATTCGGACATACAGAAAGGTGAAGTAAGAAAACTTGTCGGTACTATGAGTAACAGCAGGCTTGATGTTCTCATCTCATAAGACCGAGTAGTGAAAATTAAAATGGCTTGAAAAATGTTAACAATAAGCATTAGTTAAAAGAAGCATCATCACACAATGAATTAGCGGCAGTTGCTGTTCTTGCTCAACCTTAAGATAATCCAGTCCCACCACATCCTTCAGAGGCAGATGGCCTAATTCTACCAGAGGCAGAAGCATAGGTTCAGCAACCAAGAAGGCAATTAAAATGGATGTACTATAAGAAGAGATATCATGCGCCTTCATTTTGCGGCAGAGAACGAAAGTAAAGTGTGAGGAGAGAACACCAACGACTCTTCTTACATAAGCACACAGAGCTATCTACAGGAATAATTTAGCAGAATCTAGCAGACCAATAACAATCAATATCTGTAAACAGATTGTATTCGGCTACTGAAATAGCTGTCTTAAAAATGGAAGTGCAACAGCATCTTCCTGTTAATGAAATTCTTTGAGAAAATGTAAACAACAAAGACCTGAATGTAGCTGAAGGCATAGGTGCTAGGAACGATGTACATCAAGTACTAGAACCGCTAGAACAACATCCGAACATCAATAACGTTTATGTAAACAGGAAAATCACACAAAAACTACAGCACCTTAAAAGGTTCTACAAATGCAGTCTATGCCCCAGGAAGGGATCGAGTTCTACCATGGAAGATCAGGTTGGATATGGATGTCAGCAAAGTAAAGTGCAAATTGGGTTGATTGACTCCATATAAGAAACGAAATAGAACCAGAAAGCTGATACGGCATGTTATTGAAATCACCCACCCTCTGTACATCAAGACATTGATACCAGCAATATTAGGTCAGCACCAGAAATGATCGCAAACACGTGTTACATCAATCTGTGGTTGATCGGTGCCGATTATGTGGAGATACCAACGAATCCACCGAGCACATTATTGATGGTTGTCGCATAATGGCCTAGAGAGAATATATACACAGACACACAGATACATTTAGGTTCCCGTTTTTGAAAAAGAAGATTATTTCTTATATCGGGATGCTACTATACAGACGGATCATTATATCCGTGCCAATCGACCCGACGTCTTGTTGCGAGAGAGAAAAGGTGGACGAGTCTACACCAATGACATAGCTTGTCCACTTAACCGAAGTTCGCAGGCAACCTATACAACCAAGATCTATAAGTATCCTATCTTGATTTCGGCTTCATGCAATAAGCACCCAAAAGGTACTGAACATCTTGAAGCTTCAGGAGTCAGTAGAGTACTGGCAGCAGCTCAGTAGGCGGTTTTTTCAAACACCTGTTGCATTGTCAGAAACTTCCTGGACCATCAGGAAGCAAGCCCATGAAAAACTATGATTGACAGATGGTAGCTTTTAGAAAGAATCAAGAGGAGAGTGTTGATATCTTCAACGCTCACGGCCACTGTGTGAGGATTCCAACGGTTAAAGACGAACACCAAGCTAGACCATGCTCCTAATTTTCTCAAGTACACCATCGCAACAGATTTCCAACATCATATTAAATTAATTTATAACATCCTCATCTCATCACGCACTTGACTTAGTCCACCACTGATGATGAAAAACTGGGTTCACCTGAAAACAAGTTTGCAAAAAGAGAATAATAAATATGACTTTCCAGGTTGATTGTTGGATTCCTATAGACTAGCTATATTCCTATAGTGAGTATATCGAAAATTACGACGAATGGGCAAGAAGAATATAGAGTTCTGAATCGACTGACACCAGAAGAGTTACTAAGCTCTTGCATCGTTTCGCGACCGTCTTTAGTAGCGAAGTACCGGGTCATGCCTACCTATGGGTGGAAGGTGAGCTAACATAATAATAAATATTAACTGGATTAAAAAAAAATCATGTCAATTATTTGAAAATGATGTTTTTATTTTACTTTCTCTGTTCAAGAAATACAAAATCGATGTGCCAATTTTTTTTTCAGGAATATTTCATAATTATCATGCACTGAAATCTGAAATTAGCAATCTTGGATTAACGATATTCCCAAAACTGACGTCATCCGCGATTTCGTGATGAGAGGAACCGCGGGGCTGAAATAAATCTTATAAATCCATGAAGGAGGGTTTGAGTGTCGGTTCTCCGCCACTCTGTAGTTACTGTAGTTACAGTAATAAGTCTTTTTGCTTAAATATTTGACAATTTGTTAGAAAATTAAACTATTTGTTGTAAAGTTATTTCTTTTGTTGAAAACTGATTCTTTTTGTTCGTTGTGGTGAAAAGTTAAGCTTCTTGTTTGTAAATTTAACTGTTTGTATAATAATGTATGTATCCTGTTGAAAGTTAGTCCTTTTCTGTTGAAAATTATTCAACCAAGTGGAAATTTTAACTATTTGGTTTGAAAGTTATATATTTAGTTAAGAATTCTCATTAGTTGGAAATTTATATTTTTTATCACAAATTCAACTGTTCTATAGAAAGCTTGTATATTCTTTTTGAAAATTGAACATCGTGGCTGATGTTTTTTCTTTTGTTGACTAAAAAATTCTGATTTATTGAAGATTCAATTCTTACTGACGATTCTTATATTTGCCATTTCAAACTTTGTCTTTTTGGGTAGGGGAGGGGTCAAAATTTGCAGACCATAACAAAAGCCAATTCGTGGTTCACAATTTTAGGAAAATACTATTTAAAAAATATTCTTCAAGAGTCAGTTTTAGGAAAAATTCGAGCACAAAAATGAGACCACTCATAACAAAGAATTTTCAGATAAGCTGAAGATTGGTTATAGCTAAAGAAGGTGCCATAGGGATATTAATTAGGACAAATATATATCTTGTTATCATGATATGCAGAATAAATAAAGCTGAGTAGTCTATTATTCGTTAGCATACGTAGCACTGAAGCCATTTCAAAGGTTTTTATTCCTATTTCACCGAGTTCTGCGAGTATCAGTTTTTGATTCTCCATCATTCTTTACTTCGATAAAAAAATGAAGATCGACATTGGTATTCTCCTACTGACATTAGTGACTCTCTTTAATTTAAAATGTGAGTGTAAAATTGTTTCATATTGATATTCATAAGAAAGATTGCATGTTCCCAAAATGTGTACAATTCAGTAATATTCATCGTTGTGACATCAAATACACGTTGTGATATTAAAATTTGTTGCAATTCTCATTTTTTGATATAGTAATTCAAAAGTCAAATCCCTTCTGCATTGATATTTCTCAAAAAGGTGATAAATTTACAGGTTTGAAATAGGCAATTATTCTTTTTAAGTGAAAAATAGCTTTTGATAAAACTAGCTTTTCTCCTAAAAAATTAGACGCAAAAGGATCTGGAGAAAGCAGTTGGCGTAGGCAGAATATTCATTATGTTGCAACACCACGTCCAAGTAATGCTCCTGTAATTGATGTTCCTGATAATAGCCGCGTTACTGTACAAATATCAGATGGGTCTGAGATCGGTGGACGCGTCAGTTTCTTAGGAAATAATATAATTCCTTATTGGATTAGACATGCAAATTTTATTGGACGAACCTTAGTTTTTATACGAATGCCAGATGGACGCGGTATGGCTGCGAATCTCGAACCGCCTAAAAACCCTGCTACTGGTCTGGAACCAATATCCGTTACTGTACATTTGCAAGATGGCACTTCGAAAAATGCACTAGTTCAATTTTTTGATCGCAAAGATGTTCATACTCTCAATAATATAGAAGGTACAGATACACTCGCTTTTGTAATAATGCCAGATAATTGCGTCATTTACAAAGGATTTTTCCGTTAGAAATACGAATCATGGAACATTGTTTATCGTCTAACATTTACAATATCTGCATACGATTTATCCGGCAATTTTGTATAGATGTTCAATATCCAATTTCATGGACAAATTTCTATATAGAAATTGAAATATTTGGGTGCAAATCTCGAAATGGTGTGGAGAGTATCTACAATATACCACGATGTCGCTATAGATCTCAAGAAAAACAATGCTCATATACAGTTTATTTACGATTCACGAGAAAAAATTTATTTAATCGATCCTATATTATTTGAATAGGAATAAGTAAATAAAAATATTATAAGCCATGAATTCACGTGAGCTCATTTTAATCTATGCAGGCTATGTCAGGTTCAGAATTTCATAATATGACCTTATTATTTTGCATGTTTTCTATTTCATTACCGTTTTTAATTATTATATACAGTAGTGTAAATTTATTGATTTGTACCATGAAATTAATTGCTTTCCACTACTGAATCATAAAATATATCTTGACTAATCAAATTAATGATTTTCTACTAACCTTTGCTGGCTCGCTTTTTGTTAATTGAATATGTGAAATTTCAGTATTAATTTGCAAAATTTCACCAAGATCATTTGGAGAGACCATAAAGCATTTTTTGCATAAGGAAGAAAGCTATACAAATAAAATAACCTTCCTTAGGCATTCAGGTTCATACGAATGCAAGCTGATGCTTATTCAACGCAAATAATTTCCACAATGTTTGCTAAATGTTAAAATAGTTTGTTAAAAATTCCAATTTTTTTCAGATTCACCTTCTCGGTCGAAAATTTAGCCATTCAATTTTTAATTAACTAATCTTCTCGGTTGAATAATTATCTTTTGGCATGAACTCTTCTGTCGAAAATTCATTTTTCTCAAGATACATCAGTTTAATTGAAAATTCATCTCTGTTGTTGAAAATGTAAGAATTTTGTTGTAAATTCTTTTTTGTTTGAGAATTAATTTTTTTAACTAGCAGTAGAACTATTTCATCTTTGGTTGAAAAATGATAGTTTCTATTGAAAATTGATGTATTTTGTTGAAAATTGATTTTTCTAACCGAAAATTCATGTATTCTGTTATTAACTTTTTTTTTGTCAAAAATTATTTCGTTGAAAATTAAAATATTTTTATCAAAAGTTCACTTTTTAGTAGAAAATGAACTTTTTTGTTGAAAAATCATATTTTCTGGTTGAAAGTTCAACCGTTTTGTTGAACATTCATGTTTTTTGGTAGAACATTAATTTTCTTGGTAGAAAAATTAATCTTTTCGGTTGAAAATGTAACTAATTGGTTGAAAATTCAACTATTCAAAATAAAAATTCAACTACTCTGTTGAAAGTTCAACACGTTTATTAAAAATTAATATTTGTTTATCTTTATCTATTTGGTTGAAAACTCACCAATGCCATTTTTAGAAAATTAATCTTCCGGGATAAAAAATCATCTTTTCAGATGAAGCCTCTTGTCAAAAAAATAATTTTCTTCTGACATTCATCATTTTAGTTGAAAATTCATCTCTTTCTTTGAGAATGGAACTATTTTTTTGGAAACTGTTTTTTTTGTGGTTGAGAATTAATTTTTGTAACTAAGAATGTAACTACTTCATTTTTCATTAAAAATTGATATTTTGGATCAACATTGATCCTTTCGAATTTAAAATTCATGTATTTTGATGAAAATTCATTTTTTGCAGTCGAAAATCAATCATTGTGGTTGAAAATTTATACTTTTTGGTTAACAATGCGACTATGTGTTTCAAAATTAATATAGTTTAGTTGAAGATTCAGCAATTTGGTAAACAGTTGAACTATTCGTTTGAAAATTAACTTTTTTGTTCAAAATTCTTATTTTCAGTTTAAATTGAACCATTTGGTCAAAAATTTAACTACTAGGTTAAAAGTTGAACTTTGCTAAATATTCATATCTTTTCAAGATACTTCTCTTTGATTTACAATTAAACTTTTTTGTTAAAAATTCGGGCTTTTATCTGAATATTGCACTATCCTATTTTTGATTGGAACTTTATGCTTCATAAGATGAAAATTTGACTATTTGGTAGAAAATTCGTGTATTTTGTAGAAAGTCCAATTTATATTTTGATTTCGAATCTTAGGAATACAGACTTTTCCATATTGCATTCAATATGGTATTTACATTAATATTATTTTAAGGAATTTACTCCATCATAATTATCTTATTTCGTAAAAAAATCCACTTTTCTGTATTTACATAGAATCGCAGGCTACGTAACTTTTCGGTGAGGGGGGGGAGGTTACCAAAGGGGGGGGATAGCCCAAGATTAGCAGAGTACTTTATGGACGAACCCAATAGACGGTGAGGTCAGTGCTAGTTTTGATATTTCTTCCACGATTTTTTCCTGTCATTTTGCTAAGCAGTTTTTTATGTCATCAACAAATAAATATCAATTGTTTCTTGAGGCTCATAATATTGTTGACCATTTAAAAAAAAGAGCTTGGAAGCGCCACATCAGTGGTTGGCTTTAGACCGACGCGCGGAAGGTTAGTTTCACGCGCGTAGAACCGTTGGGAGGAGAGAAACTTTCGCCTCGGAAAGCACGTGAAAGAAGGGTTGCCAACTTATAAAATTCATGTAGCATTTTATTGTAGATTGTCTTGTGAAAAGTTAGTAAGTCAAATACATTGTGTTCAAAGAATTTATATGTCTTTATTATAACACAGTCTATAGGTTTAATATTTTTCAATATTATTATTGTCATGATTTTTTACTTGCGTTCAACGTTGAAAAATATGTATTAATACCAACTTTTAGTATGAAAATAGCATATTATATACCAAGGGGTAAGAGTGCGACTTTTTCGACGAGTATTTTTATCATTACGAGTCAGGGAGTAACCCTGACGTACCAGGTGGTAAGGAATTAGGTGGAGCCAGAGGCAATGCTGATCTAAATTGATGATTCAATCAGACGCAACAGCCAGCCAAATGGTCAGTAAAAAAAGTTTTTATCATGATAGCAGCATGCTGAATGAAATCTGAAAGCACAAAAAGGTGCAGTTGTGAGGTCTAATGAACTCTTATACCCAGACCCACCAAAGTAACCTGAAAGTGCCAACAGTAT
>JAABKJ010008663.1:0-11393 GCA_011634705.1 Andricus grossulariae | reverse complement strand
GAATATCATTAAAGAAATTGATTACGCAATATAATTACGGAATATCATTACGGTATATCATTATAAAACATCGTTACAGAATATCATTTTTGTACATCATTACAGGATATCATTACGGGACGTCATTACGGTATATCATTAAAGAAATTGATGACGCAATATCATTACGGAATATCATTGCGGAACATCATCAGGGTATATAATTACAGAACATCTTTACGGAATATCATTACAGTACATCATTACGTAATATCATTATGGAACGTCATTACGCAATATCATTACGGAACATCATTACGGCATATCATTACAAAACATCGTTGCGGAATATCATTAAAGAAATTGATTACGCAATATAATTACGGAATATCATTACGGTATATCATTATAAAACATCGTTACGGAATATCATTACGGAACATCATTACGGAATATCATTACGAAATATCTTTTTTTTTTAATGCATTTATTTTTCTGCTGGATTCAAACAAATTTCAGGGCGATAAGCATGAAAATTCGAGAAAACAATTTTTTATGCATTTTTGAACCACCCTAATATGGACGCTCCCAGAGTAATAATAATATTAATAATAATAAATAATAAATAAATAAATCTATTCTCTTTTCACCTATGTAATCTATTTTCTTGAGTTGTTTTTTTTTCTTATCGGTAAGAGTTGAGGATAAGTGAATGAGGGGAAAGGGGAAAGGGACTGAGGGGAAAGGGGAAAGGGGAAAGGGGAAAGGGCCGAGATGATGACTAAATTCTTTCTTCCTCTATTTCTTTGTTCTCCAACATGCTCTACGTGTTCACAGTCCATGGAGTATGCAGGTGCATTCACCGTACAACTTAGTCTAGCACCGTAACGCTAGAAAAAAATTATCAGCTAAAAAAATCTCTTTCTCATTTCTAATTTCTTAATTTTGTTAAAACGATCATTTTCAAGTGTTTTCAAGATTTTAAAAATTTTCAAAATAATAAATTAAATAATAAATAATAATAATAAATAAATAATAAAATTCATTAAAAGATGATTTATCAACAAAATACTTTAATTTTAAACAAAATAATTAAATTTTTTACCAAATAATTGAATTATTAACCTACAAAGTTGAGTTCTCAACAAAAAATGTAATAGTTGATATTTCAAACAAAAAATATACATTTTTGACCAAAAAGACGAATTTTTAAGAAAATACATGAATTCTCAATCAAACATGTAGTTGAATTTTCAGTTAAAAAATTCAATTTCAACAAAAAAAAAAACGAATTTACAACAAAAAAGTCCAATTTTCAGCCAAAGAGATAAATGTTCAAATAAATGATGAGTTCTCCAACCAAAAAGATGATTTTTCAACAAACCAAGATTTTTCAGTCAAGAAAGAAAACAAGACGAAAAAGATTAGTTTTCAACCAAAAAATACGAAATTCCAACTCAAAAAGATTTATGTTTAACCAAAAAGGATGACTTTTTAACAGAATATTTAATTTTCAACCAAATAATAAAATTTTTAACTAAAAATATAATTATCAGGAGGAAACAACTGCAAAAAAAAGTAGAAATAGAAAAACAAGGAATACCAAAAACTATATCATGAACATTATATCAGAGTGGTCGCAAAATTTGATTTTCAAAATTCCCTAACTTTGTGCTCACCAATTTTTAATTTTCCGTGACCACTAATTTGTTTATTGTCATTAACAGTTATTTAAAGTGCCTTTTATAGAAAATTCCTGACTTTTGCATGATGTTTTTCAAAATTTCTGACTTTTCCTTGACTCCCAGATTTTTTCCTGATTTCCCCCTGATTTCCAGGTTTTTCCTGTCCTAGGTCACCCTTATTTAAGTAACTAATATTTGGTATGTATTTATGTATTATTAAATGTTTCTATTCAATTTTCACTTTAATTTTTCACTTTTTAGGAATCTAAAGCTTAATTAAAAAAAAATAAAAATATAAAATGTAAATTGATGGGAAACAATTCAGATACGTATCTGAATCCGTTATTTAGCTGAAATTCTGTTAAACACTATGTGGTTCGTTTTTATTTAAATTAAAATGATAAAAAAAAAAATTTTGCTCAATTTGGAAGTTGACTGTATGTCCAGGCAGTAAAATTCTTAAAGAAGTTCGCCATAAATATTATATTTTTCTAAAGGTGAAAGTTCAGTGAGCATTGAATCAGTTTCTTTAGCAATAACGTTCTATAAAAATTCGTCCCTAATGAAGTGGAAACTAGCCTTTTCTGATTTAAAGTTCATCATTAAGAAGATGCGAATTGCCAGAGAAAAGTATCTTATAAAAGAAATCTGCAGGTTTTATAAAATTAATACGACCTAAATATTGATTTCCTTAATTATTAAAAAAAAAGTTAATTACTTTAAGGATATTTTTCTCAAGTTTATCTATCAATTCAGATATGAAAGTGTGCCAAAGAACTTGCTAAAAAATATTTTATAGTCGTTGAACACTTAAAAAATAAAATGATATTACAAACGTTTTTTTAAATTAAAAATATTTTTTCTCGGAGGAAATTTTATATCTTTCAAAATTTTTGGATGCGAAAATGTTCAAAAATGAATTAATTCTGCTCTCTGACAATTTTTTAAAAATCCTTTTAAGATTATTGAAAAAAATTAGTTTTGGACAAAAGTTTGTTCCATAAAGTTATAAGTTGCGGCAATAATCCATTTTTTATTCAATACATTTATAACTTTAATTAACTAGTCGTACGAAAATTAATAAATTATCAAACCACGATAATATTATTATAAAATAATGTAATATTTCTTTGAATTCAAAATTATAAAAGAGGGTCTTTTGAAAACTAAAAATAAGTAAGTCCCAATAATCTATGAAGATGAATAAAAATATTTAAACTCTAATTTTTTATTTTTAAATAGCCTTTTAATAATAATCAGGGTGTCTACCCGACGGATGATTTTAAATTCCCGGTCAATTGTTCATTTTTCCAGGTCAATTTCAGAGTTCAAAAAATGTATATAATATCAAACGCTTTTTAAAAAGATCTCAAGCGATTTCTAAACATTTTAAAATATCTCTGATTTGTAACAGGGAATTTTGGAAAAGAACTATAATTCTGAGTTGGAACAGATTACTTTGAAAAATAAGTATAAATTATAATCTTTTCCGGAAATTCCCTGTTTCAAAGTGAAAATTATAATTCTATTCCAAGTCACAATTACTTTTATTTTGAAAAATTCCCTATTCCAAGTCAGAATTATATTTATTTACAATATTTTCTACGAAAATTTGGAAATATAGTAACTCCCTTTTTCTAAAATTTAGAAGAGAAAAGTCTCAAATTTTAGCAAATTTTTATTTGCAAAGAAAGGGTTTTTAAATCCAAAAAAAGCTGACTTGGAACAAGAATTTTTCAAAATCTGACGAATTAGGACTTGGAACAGGGATTGTTTTTGTAAATTCTCTTTTTATAAATGAAAATTAAAATTATTTTCCAAAATCTCTAAAAAAAATTTCCAATTCCAATTCAAATTATAATTCTTAACTGAAATTCCCTGTCCTAAACTAAAAATCACAATTATTTATGAAATTCCCTGTTCTAAAGTGAAAGTTATAATTTAAGAATTATAATTCTTTACGGAAATTCCCCGTCCCAAAGTCTAAATTATAATTATTTACAGAAATCTCTTTTTCCAAGTCACATTTACTTTTATTATCAGAAATATAGTAATCCCTTTTTCTGAAGTTCGGAAGAGGAAAATTTAAAATTTTGGCACATATTTAATTACAAAAAAAGTATGTTTAAGTTCAAACAAATTCTGATTTGGAAGAAGAAATTTTTTAAATCTGACGAATTCTGACTTGGAAAAGGGATTGTTTTTGCGAATTCCCTTTTTATAAATCGGGATTAAAATTATTTTCAAAAAATTCCTGATACGTGTAAAAAATTACCTTTTTCAAGATCAAATTATAATAATTGCCAAAATTTCCTGTTTCAAGTCAGAATTATATTTATTTACAAAATTTTCTACTATAACTCATAATTATAATAACTTCGAACAAGGATTTTTTTAAATTCCGTTCTTCTGAATTAGAATTCTTTTTAGAAATCCCGTTCCATGTCAAAAATTTCCTGTTCCAAGTAAAATTCTAATTCTTCACGGAAATTCCCTGTCATAAATTAAAAATCATAATTCTTTACGAAATTCCTTGTTAAAAACTTAAAATAAAAATTCTTCGCGGAAATTCCCTGTCCCAAAATTAAAAAATATATTTCTTTACTTAAAGTCCATGTCGAAATTTAGAAACAGAAACTAAAAAAAGTAAAAGAATTCAGTATGAAATAAGAATTCAGGGCGAATTCCAAATGAATTCAAGCAAATTGCTAAAAATATATGAAAATCTCTTAAAATTAAAGCAAATTTTCAAAATTTGGAATTTGGCATTTGATAGAATTTTTTTCTAATATATATGCATATGCTAAAAAAGCCGACACATACACAGAAACAAATTTGAAACAAAAACTTATAAAGATAATTTCAATTAATACAAAAATAATCAATTTAAAAATGAGTTGTATTTTCAGTTTGGATTCCTGGGCCTTGTAGATTATTTTTCTAGTACATTTTATTGCTAAAAAATCTTATACATTTTTAGAAAAATTTTAAACTGCAAGTTATAAAGATAATTTTATTAACTACAAAAATCGGAATTTTAAAAATTCGCTGTATTTCCAATTTTGATTCCCATAAAATTACTGAAAAAAATTCGAAATATAAAATTCTCGAATTACTATAATTACCAAAATATAAAAATACCGAATTGGAAAATTCCCGACGGAAATTTTCGGGATTTTTATGTCTTCCCTTTTTTGGATCCCAATAAGCTACTTTTTTGGTTTTTAGCGATTTCGAATTCCAGAATTTTTTATTTGCAACCCACCCTAGTAGACACACTGATCATTTTATTATTTTTAGTGAAATGGCATTCAATAATTAATTAAATATTCATTAAATATACCTGTCGGTTGCGAATTTGATGTTCCATTTGCCTCGCCTTCTTCGGTGTTCTTCCAAAAAGAAGAATTCCACTAGTTAATCTGTCCAGCCTGTGAATTGTTCGAAGATTCTTCAAGTTGTATTCCTTGGCTAAAATAAACACCACGGTATTGTGCCGATATCGACCGCATGGGTGAACCTGAAATCACAAGATATCGTTCTAAATAGATCTCAATCAAAACAGAACATCTGCTCATCTATTTCCGGGACGACTGAAAAATCACGAAAAATAAATATCCCGACACTGTAAAATTCTCGAAAAAAAAATATTCGATATGGAAAATTCCCGAAATCATAAAATTGCCGAAATATAAAAATCTCGTCTTGGAAAATTATCGAATTATAAAATTTCCGTACAATTTATAATATTACCGAATTTGAAAATTCCCGAATAATAAAATTTCCGACAGAAAGTTGCCGAATTATAAAATATCAGATACTGCAAAATTATCGAAACTAAAAAATTATCGAATTTAAACGATAAAAAAATTGTTTTTTAATAAATCATATTTATTCATTGAAAAACAATAATGCAATTTTTTTGATAAATTTTTTTATGCTCAATGCATTAAAAGAAAATTATTGTTTGAATTTGAAATTACAATAATTGAAACAAATATTTCTTAATGCAAAAGGATAATACAAGAGGAATATTGTTATTATAAGAGCAATAATTTAAAAAAAACTACGATACACATTTAAAAAAACTTGCATTAAGAAATTTGTATTCGATTATTGTTATTTTCAATTCAAACAATAATTTAAAAAAATACATGGAACATTAAAAAAAAGTTCTTTGATCAAAATATATTATTATATTTTTTAAGAATAAATAATACTGATTGAAAAACAATTTTTTAAATTGTTTATATTTGGGAATTTTTTAGTGTCGGATATTCTATAATTCGGCAATTTTCTGTAGCGAATTTTATTATTCGCAAATTTTCAAATTCAGTAATATTATAAACTGCCCGGAATTTTATTATTTTGAAATTTTCAAATGCGTTTATATGCATCTTCAAACAAAAATCATGATCAAGATGTCCAATTTTCAACAATTTTAGGCTACGTTAACATTTTACACCGAAAATTGGTATTTTTAATTAAAAGTTATTAAATATGAAATATAAACAATTGTTCAACAATGTAGGTATTTCGCTTTTGCTAGCGTTTTTACCGTTTAGCATTTTATAAACAAAAAGTTAGATTTTAAATGCTCATATTTTTTTTAACAATTTTATTTTATGCTCGCGTTTTACACAAAAAAATGGCAAAATCACTATAATTTGAACAAAATTGAGAATCTTTTAACAATTTTGGATTATGTTACTTTTTTTCATCGGAAATTGGTATATTTAATTTTAAAAAAACATTTCAAAGATGATTCACAGTTTTAATAATTTAAGGTTATGTTAACGCTTTATACAAAAAATTATTATTTTAAAAATGAAAAACATTATTATTTGAACAAAATTGAAATATTTTAACAATTTTGGATTCTATAAGTGTTTTTCGTTGGCAATTAGTATTTCTATATAAAAAAATAGATTTCAAAGATTCACAAATTTAACAATTTTAGGTTATGTTAGCGTTTTATACCAATAATGGGTATTTTAAAACAAATATCATTATAGTTTGAACAATATTTGCAATTTTTGAACAGTTTCAGGTTATATTAATATTTTTCACAGGAAATCGATTATTTTAAACAAAAATCATTATATTTCGAAAAAGATTTACAATTCTATATAATTTTCTGTTATGTTAGTGTTTTTTGTGGAAAATTATTGGCATTTTTAATAAGTGATAATGACATTTTAAGGAATAATTACAATTTTCTAACAACTTTAGGTTATTTGTGGTATTTCACTTGAAATTTGTATTTTAAACAAAAAATCATTAGATTTGAATCCAATGATTTTTGTATTAAATGACAAAATTTACAAGCTTGAAGAATTTCGGATTGTGTTAGTGTTTTTCGTCGGAAATTGATATTTTTATTTAAAAATCATAAGTTTTCAAAGATTATTATTTATTTTTGAACAATTTTAGGTTACGTTGGCGTTTTACATCGAAAATTGATATTTTCAAATAAAAATGATTATAATTAAACCCGATTTAGAATGTTTTAACAATTTTGCATTATTTTAATGTTTTTGTCGGAATTGGCATTTGTAATAATAAATAATAATATTTCAAAGAAGATTGTGTTATTGTTTTTTGCCGAAAATTGGTATTTTTAATAGGAAAAATTATAAACTTTTCAGATTATCATTATTCTTCAGATTATCATTCAGAGTAATTAAATTCACAATTTTGGTACAAGTTTAATTTTTGGTATTAATAATAATTAAAACATTTTTTAAAAATAATTTTTGGTATTATCAAAAATATTGTCGTTGCTTTTCTATTATTTTAGACAATAGATACGATGAAATACAAAACTTTTGTAATTAATTTTATATTTTAATTTAAGAGTTAAAAATTCTAAAAATGTTAAAATTAAAAATTAATAAAAAAACTCATTTATTTATAGCATTTTATACTTTTCAATGCAATTGAAATCCATTAAAATAAAATGCAAGGAAATTGGCGACATGATGAATGGATCTACGGTCAAGATTACTGGGACGTTGACCTTAATATTTCATGATTTTCCCTTTGTTTTACACAATTAATACTAAATTCTATTTCAATTTGTTAGAATATTTTTCTATACTCGATTACAGACAATTCAACATTTTTTTCAGAAAATGTGGTAGCGAAATAGCTAATTATTTATTTTCTATGTCAATCTAGGTCTGTGAATGATATAATTATGCAAATTAAGTCTTTTGTTATTTGTTATTTTCACTGCGGTTTCCGTAGTCGATACTAATTGCTAGGCAAGAAAATTGAGTCGCTAGAAACTATGGGAATTTACTGAGCTTTGTAACGTAAACTCAAACAGCAATGATTCTTCATGCAACTTTTAAGCGCAAATTAGAGGTTGTTTCTTGATACAAATTGCTAATAAGAAATGTTATTACGAAAAGAAGCTAAAATAAAAAAAACATTGAAGGGGGCATGACTTTTAAAATTAGTTTGTTTTTGTAAGGATTGCCAATTTTTAACCGTTTATTAAAAAAAATTAAAAGAATTAAAATTGTGTTTAATTTTTAACATTTTAGTTTGTAAATATACAACTTTGAACATTAAATGGTACTTTTGTAACTTTTTAGTATTCAACTTGAAATTTTGTTTTTCGCACTTTTTCAATTATCTTCTACTTGCGTATTGAGGACCTGATTTGTGGTTTTAAATTTTGAAAGGCTTTTAATTGATAATTATTATTATTTGAAGGCTTGCTATTTAAAATTGTTTACACATGAAATTGGTACTGAATGTTTAAATTTTTTTTTTCAAGTTGGAAATTGCAAATATCAAATTATTAAATTTGGAATATCTGTAAGGTAATAAAATAATGAAAGATCTCAATTTAAATTTGTGTACTAATTTTTACTCATAAACTTGAATAAATTTCAATTTTAAATCTTAAAAATTAAACTACTTGAAAAAAACATTCAAAATTGCAGCATTTTTTATTATACATATTAAATATTGAAGAGTCAACAGAAAATTTTCAAAATTGAACTATTAAAAAAATGGTCAAAATTGCATATCGTTAAAAAATAAATCTCGAAAATTAAATAATTTGCATTTCTATACACTCAAAATTAAAAAAATTTAAATTTTAACTCTTCAAAACTGTACAACTTTGAATTGTGAATCTTTGTAATTAAAGATTTTTTAATTTGGACAATTTACAAATAAAAATTACGCAAGTTTTAAATGTTATAATTAAAAATTGTGTAATTTTGATGATGTACATTTGAAATTTAATCAACTTGGAAGATTATCTTTAAAATTTAAGAGCTTTCAATCGTAAATCTTCAAAACTGAAGACTTTTAAATTGCAAATCATGACAATTGAAGAACTTTTAATTTTAAATCTTAAAAATTGAACTTTTACAAAATAAATGTTCCAAATTACATGCCTTTTAAATACAAATCTTTAAAATTTAAGTGTTTTTAATTTTTATAATTTACGAATTTTTATTTATACATCTTTAAAATGCAAGAGTTTTTAGTTGTAATTGCAAAATTGTAGATCTTTGAATTGTAAATCTATAAAATTGAAGACCTTCTAATTTTGACAATTAACAATTAAAAATTATTCAAGTTATAAGATTTTAAATTACAACTTCTGTAATTTTAATGCTTAACATTCAAAATTTCTTCACTTTGGATAATTTTTAATTGGAAACTTGACTTTTAATTTTTAAAATCATGAAAGTCATCCAATTTCTGCTTCTAATTCCTGCTAAATTAAAATTGCATGAAAGCCCACGTAACTATTTTGATACTTATGTTTATTTATGATAATTAATTATACTTTATAGTACTCTAAATTGAAGCATATACTTTAATTTGATAATTAGGGAATACAAAAAACGTGTAAAAAGTTCTCGTTGTTGCAATCAACCTACAGATAAATTTGAATAATTTTTAATTAATAAAATAAATGAGAATATAGGCAAATGATGTTATTTTGTTGACCAGGGTGTTAAGTTTTTTTTTTAATATTAAAATGTGTTGATTACTGGTCTGATATTTGAAGAAACAAGAAAAAATCTGCCTCCGCTCGGATTCGAACCGGGAAAGAACGCCACTATCCATAAGAGGAGCGTTACCCAATTACGCCACCGAGGCTCATGGATAATGACGTTCCGGGTTCAAATCCGGGCACAGACAGATTTTTTCTCCTTTCTCAAAATATTAGACCAGTAACCGACATTATTTAAAATGAAAAATAAAAAATTAAAACAAATAAGATTGTTTTCTGGACACAAACTCAAATCTTCTATTTAAAGTTTCCCCCCCTATTTAGTTACTACTTTCTACGTACAATGTAAACAGTAAAAAAAGTACTGATAAAACATTTAGAAAAGAAAAAAGTTATTTTTACTAAACTAAATAAAATAAAAACAATTGTGGTAAATGAAGACAGGCTACTTCACCCTCATTCTTTGCGTGCGTTCTAAGTTTTTAACCACTGGTTTACCAACCCTTTTCCCTTGGAAATAACTGTTCATATCCGAGACAGACAGTTTGTTACTGAAAGGTGGTATTTTACAATTGTGTTCTTTTACTGCTTCAACGGAAAGCCCGAACTTTGATGCAATAACAACCTGTCTAGCGTGTTCCCCTTTTTGTTAGAAAACTCATTAAACTCGATATTTGCTTCAGTCAGAAAATCTTCTCTGAGATATGTTGATTCATAGCTATATATACCTAAAAGGTTCAACGAGTTCCGACATTTCTAATTACTCTAATCGAAAAATAATGGCTAACAAAAAGAACTTCTAATTTTTTACCACGCAGAAAAGGTTGCAACTATGTTAGTGGCAACGCTTCCTGGTTATTTAAATCCAAGTAGCAATTATCTAGAAACTAATAACGGACTTCACACTCTTTCCCCTATTTCCCTTCTTTTATCATGTTTAAAAAAATTCCCATTTTTATCCCTTTTCTCATTTTTTCGCTGAATTAATTAAACCTAATAAGAATATCAAACTATTTTTGATTGAATGTTAATTCTTTTTATTATCAACTATTATATTTTTTGATGAGAATTCAGCTTTTCGGTTGTAAGTTCAATTATTTGGTTGAAAATTTACCAATATTGTTGAAAAATTTTTAGATAGAAAATTCTTTCTTATCGATTAAATCTGTTCGTAAAAGTAATCTTATCTGGTTGCAATTTAATAATTTTCAATTAAAAAATACAATATTATATTTTGGGTTCAGAATTATTCTCTTTTAGTTGAAAATTTCATTATTCTGTTGATAATTCAACTATTTTTTAAAGTAATCTTTTTTGGTTGAAAATTTAACTGCTTGGTTAAAAGGTTGTTGAAGCTTTGTTTCTTTGGTTGAAAATTTAATTATTTGGTTGAAAATGAACATTTTTGGGGGAAAAAATTCATATTTTCGGGTGGAAACTTGAACTATTTTATAGCAAATTCGTATTTTTGGTTAATTTTTTTTTTGTTTCGATTAAAAGTTGAACTACTTTTTTTATTACTTTTTTGAAATTGAAAATTCATCTTTTTTTATTTTAAAATTAAACTGTTTGTTTTGAAATTTACGTATTTTGTTTAAAATTCGTCTTTTTGGTAGAAAATTAATCTTCTTGGTTGAAAATTCATTTTTCTTGTTAAAAATTCAACTATATTTGGTGAAGGTCTAACTATTTTGTTCAGAATTCATTTTTTTTGTTGAATATCCACCACCTGTCTCTTATAC
>JAABKJ010008662.1:0-11393 GCA_011634705.1 Andricus grossulariae | reverse complement strand
TGAGAGAAATGCCATGAGGGAGAGATGCCGCTAGGTAGAGATGCCGCAGTTGTGACTTGCCGCAGAGAGACTTGCCAAATGTGAGATGGTATGTCCCCGAATTCTCTCTGCCAACGAAGGGATTAATGACACCATTTATAAGAAAATTCCAAGACTAGTCATTATTAAAATTCGCTTTAGAGGGGAAACAGCTTATTTCTGCGAAAGACAGATACAGTGGAATGTTTATTTATTAATCTATCAGTAACCATAACAATTAAGAGTCAACAACACATTTTCTTTAAAGAGAAATTAGTATTGTTATTATTGTGTTTAAACTTTTTCTCTGGTGATCCTGGTCTTTTCGGCATCAGCCACGTACTGAGTTATACTGCGTGGAGGCGCACCAGCAAAACTCGTCGCGATTCCACTCTGGCAACCTCCGGAAGGATAAGGACGGAAGGTGGCTAACGTTTAGGATTAAAAATTATGAGTTTCACGAAGAAATTAATAAACAAAAATATACGTGTTTAACAATTTTAATTCATATTTTTTTTTTTTAGAAATTTTATAAACAAATACCCACATCGTCTATTTTTTCACAGAATACAATAAGTTTTTCACCAATTCTGATCGGAATCACTATTAAAGTTAAGGAAATAAATTATCACTAACTATGACTATTGGTGTAAAACATTTGACAATTTTATTTAAAATATTTTCTTTACTTTTCAGAAAGCAACGCATTCTTGAACTGAAATAGGATATTCGAATCAAAGTTAATTCTTTTTAATAAATTTGCAAATGTAATCATTGTCACTAATTTCTTATTCTATAAACCAACTTTATAAATAATTAGCTGCTTAAATTATTTGCAGTTGAATAGTAACAGTTTTTATAAAGAAATGGGCCAAAAATTACTAGCAGATGTCACCCACTTATTATATTTGGTCACTGGATAACAATTTATAATAATAAAAAAAAAACTATTTGCTTTCACACTTAGTCATACTATGAGATGGGTGTCACTCTTAAGTAATTGTCAATTGACTTCACAAATAAAATAATTATTTATTCCATGAATTCCTAATAGAAGGTATACTGATTATACAATCCTTAATAATAATAAGAGTGGTTGAAAGTAATTGAAAAAAACAGAGTTCTTACTTTACTCTCAAAATTTAATCAGTGAGATTTCACTGATTTTCAGTGAAAATCCTTAATGATTCAAATTACTAACCCATTTCTCGCTGATTTAAATTTAAACAGTATGAATGCATAAATCGAAAAACACTGTTTTACGTGCGTACGTAATTACCTTGCAAGAATGAAGTTGTATATCTACAAAAAACCATGTAGTGAATTTGTTAATTAATACGTTTAAGGCAATTATAAATTGTTAACGAATGACTGAAAAAAAAGAACTGGGTGTCAGTCCCTAGTAATTTTTGGTCGATTCCATTATAGAAGCAGTTATTACTCCAACAAAAATTGCTGATGCAGATAATTGTTTATTAAATTTGTTCTTAGAGTACACCCTACTGCAAGGCTCACCACTTCCAGCAGGTGTTGGCTACCACGACAAGTATTTGGCTGCCAGAAAGATTTTCTGTCATTTTTGTCTTCGGTTTCCTGGAATCCTGCGAAGGGCTACGGTCGTTACGGTCACGGCTCGTTACGGCTCATCGTTCACACCAAAGGGTCTGCATTTTTTCTACTCGAATTAACAATCAATTTCGTTTCAAATTTTAACTTAACGCGAAGGACTGGGGACCAGTCGAAGGACAAGTTCAAACAAAAAATTATTGGGGCCTGTTTGACCTAGTCTTTTGATTGCCACTGGCAGCCAAGGCAGCCAATGACTCCATTCTGGTGAGCCCTGCCCTACTGAAAAACGTGGGCACAAGCACAAGCGGACGCTTAGGCCTGCGCGAGTTCAGCTTTGCGTTTGAGCATGTCTAGAACTTTACCGCTGCTGTACATAAGTAGCGACCGAGAGCGTTGGAGATGCTATTTATCTCCTTTGGATGCTTTTTTCGAGTTATCATCTGCCACTCCATAGGGTTTCAGTCGCTTGCTTCCTGATGGTATAGGAAGTTTCTTACAATCCAACAGATGTTAAGCGCAACAGCATTTTGAACTGCTGCCTGTTACCTACTGACTCCTGGGTGTTCGAGATGTTGAGCGCATCTTGCGTACACATTGCCTGTAGCCGAAATCACAATAGGATGAATCGATGCGTGTTCTACATTCCTTTATATTTTCTTTACTTCATTCATCGATGATGTAGACTTGTCCACCTTTCTTTTTTTGAATCGCGATTTCGGGTCGATTGTCTCGAAGATCACATTCGTCTGGATAGCTACATCCCAGTATGAGATGTATTCTTTGTTTACTAAACCAGGCACTGAATTTATCTATAGAATGGCATCCATTGTGTTAAGAGTCCTAGGTTTAGGGCAAGTTGTTAATGTATAATGCCCGCTACTTCATTATTTCTTTGCGGGTAATCTCTCTGAGCCATTACGCAAAAACCATCAACAATGTGCTCGGTGGATTCGTTCGTATCTACACAGAATCCGTCACAGACGAATTTTTGTAATAGAATCAAATGATTGTATAAGAGTAGTATGTCTAATTTGACATATTGGACAAAGGCTGGTTTTTTACCCCACCATCCATGGACTGGGTTGCAGCCAAGTGCATTATAAGGGGACCTACTAGTAGTCGGTGAACCTTTTTGCGGGCGGTCCTCTTAACCGCCTAGGGCTAGTCCGCGACGAAGTAAGCTAGCTTTAACGGTGGTGGCAATGACTGTGAGATGGGCGAGGCCCTTAAATTAATGTGATCCTCCTCTCAAATGAACTGTGCCTCAGGGGGAACCACGTTCGGGGAAATGAGCTTTTTAAGGTGGAGGGATCGCCTTCGACACGCAGAAAACCTTTTCGAGGGTGCAGAACTCCTAATTCGCGGGGTTTTTGATCCAGGATTGGGGAATCAGGTTCGTCACTTATTTTGACTTAGTTTCCTTACGGGAGCTACCTTCTGGCTTTGCATCTACAGGGAGAAGAGAGAAAAAGGGTGTATCTAATATATATTTTAGGGAATGTCGATTTTTACTGATTGAAAATATTTCTATCTAAACACCATATTAAAAATTCGAAAATATAACCTGCATTCCTGATTACTAAATGTAATTTCTCCAACTTCTTTACGAAAAAAAACTATTAAAAGTATGTATATTGAGAACCTCCCCTAGGGGCTGTAACACCTTGTAGTTGGTGGGGAGGCTTAAGCGTGTGGGGCATGGGAGTCAAAAGGACCTCGGCCTGCATTTGTATGGATATGAATGAAAGGATCCCTATAAACGGGCTCTCCTGGGTGAAAGGAAAAGGATCACTATAAGTGGGCTCTCCTGGTATGCGTGATTACGGTATGGTAGATGGGTGAAAGAACCTAGCCAACACGGGCCTTCTGGATCCCTGGGTCGTGGTCTCTGCCGGGCCGAATTACAGCTTTGAAATTGGGTCTGGAATGACCTGCGGCCCGCATAGCGACCAAGAAACAGCCCTCCGTTTGTTATGGTGGGCTGCAAGTGGATATTTGAACATTGTGTGTCTCACTCAATGTAACCACCCCCCTAAGCCATGGGTGTAGAGTGATCGTGTTCGTACCACTTTAACACCTAGGGGTTACGAAGGTGTCCTAACGGCCTCTCGGGGACACCGGACGACCTCCCATAGTAATTAGTAATACCACTGCGTGCGGGGCTCTGCAGGGGCGGACCTTTTATTTACCTAGCTTCTCGTGAGATCAAAATAAACACGCCTAACAACAAAAATGGAAGAAGAGAAGGAAGGCGGTGGCAGAAGCGTCGGGACTAGACGGGTCTAACATAACGCTTTCCTTCTCATTTGTCTCTCCGGCAAGCCAAATTCAGGTGGCGGCTGTACCCCCCGCTCCCTCGGGAGCTGAGGGATCGACGGTCCCTCTGAACGTGGATATGGTAACGGGAGAGGCCAATCAGTCCCCCAAAAAGAAGAAACGCATTAACGGTTCCCTGCGAAGGAGACTGAAGACGCAAGCGTAGCAGGCTAGCAGGGCAGCTGCATGAGCTGCAACATCAGCAGCTACAGGGCCGATATCTAGCACTGAGGACCAGCAGAGAGGTAGGGGCTCAGAGGACACCCCAGGGGCGGGGGTGGCTAAGCCTTTGAAGTGGCACAAAGCGGCCTAGCAGCCGACGAACAGAGAGTCGTCGGGAGCTGGACTGACGGCCGCTCAGAGGAATAACCCCCTGACGATGGTGGTGACCGATACTAACGACCCGGACTCGATGCTCACTACAGAGCAGTATGAGCTTGGCTACTCAAAGCAGTGGTCGAGACAACGCCGTGGGAAGGTGGCACCAGGCATCTTCTAGTTGTGCAGATTCCTGAGTCACAGACGAGGGCTCTTGCGGCCCTCAACAACAGGCCCTTCTATCACTTTGGACAGGTCAACTTTAGGGTTGCCGACCAGGGACAGGAGGAGCCTGTTGGAACACAGGATGATCGGGATCAGACCTAAATGACTGCTCCTGGTCTAACCATTACCCAAATTACTTTGCATCACAGCAAAGGCGCCTCTGCAGTTTTGCAGAGGGGCATGGCTGCGAGGTAGATAGGTATTTCGCTAATCCAAGAACCTTGATTAGTTTGAGATACCGTAAGGGGATAAGGGTGGGCTGGCCTAAGGCTAAGGTTCGTGAGACCTGATTGTGATAGCCGCGGATCTGAAAGGAATAGGAAGGCTAGTTCTGTGATCAGCTTATTTTCCTTATGACAGCGATACAAACCTACCAGTGGAGGTATGTATACTGGTGGAATATTGCAAGGTAAGGGGTATTCCTCTTCTGCCGGGATGCGATGCCAATTCCCACCATTCTTTGTGGGGCAGCACGGACATCAACTCAAGAGGTAATGACCACTAGTTTTAGACATAATATCAAGAAGTTGAAAGTTTCAGATGGACCCACTCTCAGATCACTCACAGATAGAGTTCGTGTTGGAATCTATTATACCCGCTGGCCCTGAGTAGATCAAAAATCCAAGAAGAACATACTGGGATCATTTTTCAACGGAACTAGGATGTGCACTTTCAGAGGTTCCCAGATCAAATCGAGACGTGAATAACCTGGAAATGGCAGCCAAAATTTTCACGGAAGCCATCAAATCTACTTATAAAAGTAATAGTCCACATACATGAATCCGAAAGGCTGGGGAGACAGACTGGTGGAATGGGAAACTCGAAGACCTCCGCAGGGAAACCAGAGAGAGGTTCGGACGTGCCAGTACTAGCAAAAAGAAGGAACTATGGAGCTCATTCACAACGATGAGGGATGAATACAGGCGTGCAATACATAAGGCAAAGCAAGAGAGCTGGACCAGCTTTTGCACAGACATCGAGAAGGGAGCTGGGGCGACTAGACTGGATAAGCTGCTTTCTCGCAATCTGGACGCTATTCTCGGCACTCTGAAATTGCCCGGGGGGGTGGGGGGTACTCGGAGTCGGACAGGGATACCTTGTGTCACCTGATCAAGGCACATTTCCCGGGCCTTACAAGTCTGCTGGCCCAGATGACACATATCCAGTCCTCTTACAGAGAGCTGGATATCATCATAGGTCCGCTAGTGAGACTTGCTAGGGCTAGTCTGACGTTGGGTTATGTCCCGGCGGCATGGAGAGGTATGAGAGTAGTCTTTATTCCGAAAGCAGGAAGGATCGGTTATAACTTACCGAAGGATTTCCGTCCCATCAGCCTAACATCTTTTCTACTAAAAACAGTGGAAAGCCTTGTGGATAGAATATCCGCGATGAGGTCTTGTCATGGAGGCCACTTCACAAGGAGCAACACGCCTGTAGGTGATCAGGGCGGCCATGATCACACATGGTGTGCCTATTGCAATCGTGGAATGGACGTGCCACATGTTGGCCAACAGAAATCTAACTACGACTGAGGGTAATACCACTTTATGTGGAAATGTTGACTCGGGATGTCCGCAGGAAGGAGTTTTATCGCCCTTGCTGTGGTCCTTAGAAGTGGATGAACTGCTTCATCTACTCTCGAGTCAGGACCACCACACGTCATAGGCTATGTGGACGATATACTGGTTATCGTGCGCGGCCAGCATCTGGATGCGCCCTTCGGAGTAATGCAGCAAGCACTGATAATAGTGGATTCATGGTGCAAGAACACTGGACTATCGGTCAATCCGAGTAAGATAGACGCGGTTGTTTTCACCAGAAGGTATAAGTGGGGAACCACGAGTACACACAAGTGTAAGAAGCTAGTAATGACTCTATGGCTCTGTAGGAGAGACATAGGGAAAGCTGAGGCTCGAAATAGGAAACACTTATGTGGATCTACACAGCGATCTTGCGACTCAGGCTAACCTATGCGGCGGTGGTCTGATGAAGCATGGTCGAGCTGTCCACTGTAAAGTCTCGACTGGAAAGGTTGGGGATTGATTTTGAGAGGCGACACTGGTGCCTCGAAGTCGACACCCACGATCGCACTGGAGGTACTGATAGCTTTGGAGCCTCTCCATCTTACCATCAAGGCCGTAGCTGCGAAGGCGGCCTGGAGACTAAATTTGGTAAATGACAGAAGGATCTGGACAGCAGTGAAGATCCCAGTCGACATCGCGAGGAGGCCGACCCTGAACATGCCCAGGGACAAAATGGCTACTCTCTACCTCTTCGAAAAGAAGTAGTTCTCATAATCGGCTGTCTTGGAGGTATGAAAGCTTAATTTCTTAGCCAACTCAACAGGATTCCGGCTTGCCAGCATCAGGCTCATTCCATTGCGAACCGAAGGCAAAAGGCCATTCTTTTGGGACCACTTTATCTGGCCAGTCAACACTGTTCCTCACAACATTCTACAAAGAATGGTAGCTCTAAAAATTATCCAGAGGTGAAACCTTCATCTCCAATTGCCTACAACTTCTAAGAATCCAGAGGTGACTGTTGCCACATCCAACACTCGCGGCCGCTGTGTAGGCATAACAGCGGTAGAAGACGAACTGCAAGCTACATCATGCTCCTAATTGTGTACCTACAACATCATCGCAAATGATTTCATATATCGTATTAAATTAACTAATTACATCCTTATCTCATCACTCACTTGAATTAGTCCGTGGCCATGATGGAAAACCGGGTTCTTTTTAACCCGAGAACAAGTTTGCAAACAAAAAAAATGTATATTGAGAAGGAGTTGATAAGGTGTACCGAAGGTGTTCTCGTGTTGTCGTCGCGGTAGGGCTTGAGCTTTCCTCTCATGAATTCGACGGATATGTTGGCTGTAGCATTGCTACTGACAGGGCTTCCCATGCCAGACAGACAGAGAACGAAGAGGAAAGTGACTAAGAAGAACACCGGAGCCTCCGCTGGGGGCCACAGCATGCCGAACGGTGGTGATGGTGAGCTGCGAGATAGTCAGGCAGATCTCACTACTCAAACAGCTGTCCAGCAAGAACATCTGCGAAATACGGTAAGCAGTAAGACATCAACTGTGCCTGCTGAGGATGCTTTGGCTAGCGTTAGCTATTTGCAGTCAACCACCTCAACATAAATACCGTGGGAGAGCATCAAGTGGGATACCACAATGAATGAGGAATTGGTGCGTCTCTATTATAAAAGTGCGAAATTTGAAACCCCACGCGAAAAGGGATACAATTTTAGGACGAAATTTGCTGCAAAGTATCCTCAAATGGAGAAACTCGCACTAAAAGGTCTAATCGCTAACGTACAAGAAATCAGGACTGACCTACATATGTCAGAAGATCGAGCAATGGAGATTAAACAACAGGTTGATTTGGCGTGGAAAACGACGACAATGAACATCAGTTAGGGGAAGCCGCGTCACACGAAAAAGCAGTGGCAATTGATGTTCTTCCTCAACCTTGTGATGATCCAGTACCACCACATCCTCCAGAGGCAGATGACCTAATACAACCAGAGCCAGAAGCAGAGGTTCAACAACCAAGAAGGCGATTAAAATGGACATACCATATGAACAAACATATAATACACTTTTATTTGTTGGCAAAGAAAAATGGGCAAACTGTTAAGAAGAGAACATCATCGACTCTTCTTACTTAAGTACCCAGAGCTAGCCACAAGAATAAATGAGCAGAATCTAGCAGACCAACAACGCTCAATATCTGTAAACAGATTGCTTTCAGCTGTTTAAATAGCTGCCATCAAAATGGAAGTGGAACAGCAGCTTCTTACTGCTGAAGCTCCCTTGGAAGATGTGGACAACGAAGAGCTGATTGAAGCTGAAGGTATAGGTGCTAAGAATAATGAACATCATGTACCGGATCCACTAGAACCACATCCGGACATTATTAACGATGATCTGAACAGCGAAAGCACCTTGAAAGGAATTTTGGTCATGCTTTACTGGAGTTCAGACATGTAGAACCAACCCAAAGGCATTCTCTGCCCAAAATGAACATCATAGATGATCTGCGTGCACTAATTGAACACATGGACGGCAAGGTTTTACCTATGCATTTGAACGCAACACAAACTGTGTTAGAGGTGCAAACTCTTGTATACTGTGCAGCTGTGGCAACTGTTAGAACTGTTAGAAGCAAAACACTAAATAGCATGTCTCATGAGTTTCGAGTACATGACAACGAGGATGGTCATCGAGTGACCTATATTCTATACATGGATGACCTAAAGCTATACGCTAGTTTGGACCAGTAACTGCAGCAACTGATCGATGTCACAAAGCAGTTTTTCAATGATATCCACATGGAGTTCGGAATAGAGAAATGCAGAACACTGCATTTAACCAGAGGAGAATTAAGGACCGCAGAGCTAGAGAACTATTACGAGAATGACATCGACGCAATGGCTGAGGGGTAGTCATATAAATACATGGGTATTCTCGAATCTAAGGATATTCAGCATACGAAGCACCGAATGCACCACAGTAATTCGGCGATTGAAAGGGTACTTGTACCACGACATAGAGGGGGTAGGGGTATAGTTCTACTGTGACATAGAGGGGGTAGGGGTATTGTAGATGTCAGGAAACTTTATGAGTCACAAGTTATACAGTTGCGAGACTATTTTAACAAAAAGCGAGATGCTACGCTTTACAACACCATCTATAAAGCTGATTTTGACTATGCGCCCTTGAATTTGTTCTCAGAGGAACAGAAACCATAGAGGAATTAGAAACGCAATGAAGACAGAAAGCCATCCACGGTGAGCACCCCAAAATGTTAGGTCAACATGAAGTGGATAGTGAGACATACAATATTTGGCTGAGAAGGGGCGTCCTGTATCCAGAAACGGAAGGATTTGTTATTGCGATTCAGGAGAGGATTGTAAGCTAGGGAGGGTCGAAAATAACCAATTTCAGAAATTGCAAGCAAAACCATGCCTAAATTAGTGCATTAGGACCCCCATGAAGTGTACTGAATGTGGAATCGGTCGATTTAAATCTACGTAAAGCGCGCGAGGAAAATAGGGTTAAAACAATTATTTGATGCAGAGTTTCAGAGTTTATTTTTATTTCAATTTTTTTTAAACATTTTTTGGGTTACGTAGAGTCTTCTCAATTTTTCCTATAAAAATATTCGGAAAAAATTTTTTTTGGCATTTGAGGACATTCTTGGGATCAATATGAACTAAAAAAAAATCAAGTGAATAATTCCGTTATCCATAGATTTCAATATTTTACAAATTTGCAGTGTTTCCAGTTTTGATCCCCTATACTTTTTGAATTTTTTAAAAATTCATTTTGACCCCAAGAAAGACCTCAAATGCGAAAAAAAATTTTTTGATGTTTTTATGGGCACGAAAAATAAAAGTTAAGAATAAAGGTATATTAAAACATGATTATCTTTTGCAGAATAGTATCGTAAAATGTGGCAAAAATTGAGGAGACTCTAAGCAACCCCAACAAATTAAAAAAAATTGAACTAAAAAAAACGTTAAAACTCTTCATAAAATAATTATTTAAAACCTATTTTGCTCGCGCGTGTTACCTACATTTAAATCGAACGATTCCACATTCAGTACACTTCATGAGGGTCCCAATGCACTAATTTTAGACAAAGTATTATTTGCGATTTCTAAAATTGGTTATTTTCGACCCTGTTATATATATACCCTATTGTCAGCGCCAGAAATTATCGCAAACACGTGGCACACCAAGACGTGGTTGACTGTGCGGATTATGTTGAGATAATAACGAATCCATCAAGCACATTATTGATGTTTGTCGCGTAATGGCTCAAAGAGAATACACGCAGAGACATAATGATGTTGCGGGCATTATACTCGTACATCAACAACTTGCCCTAAACTTAGGAATCTTAACAGAATGGATGCCTTTCTATGGATAAATTCCAGTGCCCGTTTTAGAAAATGAAGATTACATCTTATATTTGGATGTCACTATCCAGACGGACCATTACTTTCGAGCCAATCGACCCGACCCACAGTGATAAATATAGGAAAAAATTCGAGCCACACGACGTTTTTAATCAAATAATTTTTCAAAAATTTTATTTTTCTCTAAAAATGTTATATTTAATATTTCCAGTCAGAGAACTGTTATAACTACCCACATATATTTTGTTAATTAATCATAAAACGACTTACCTCAATATCAGTAGAAATTGTTCGAAAATAACGCAGGACTACAAAATATTTTCGAGAGTGGAACCAAGTGGAATATACGTTTTCAGGTGCGATGATCACGAATTCGTGACCCCTGTGATCCCTATACGACAGGATCAAGCTACTAGGTTGAAAAGTTCAAAAGAATGCTTTTGACCTTCATGTGACCTCTAGAGGTCACTCGATCCCGTGGATAAAAATATATCCGAACGTAAAATTTTCCGCTCTTTCAGAATCTAATGTCAAAAAGATGATATCTCTCTAATTAACGAAGTTGACCTTCAAATGACCTTGATCCTGACGTTTAGGGGGCATAAGGGTCAAGGATTCGTGATCAGCCCACCTCAAAACGTATATTCCACTTGGTTCCACTCCCGAAAATATTTTGTAGTCCGGCCTTATTTTCGAACAATTTCCACTGATGTTCAGGCAAGTCGTTTCATGAATAATTTAAAAAAATATATGGCTAGTTATAACAATTCTCTCACTGGAAATATTAAATATAACATTTTTAGAAAAGAATACAATTTTTTTCGTTATTTGATTAAAATCGTCGCGTGACTCGAATTTTTTCCCATATTTATGCCTGTGCGACATCATCATTGCTTGTCCACTTAACCGAAATTCGCAGGCAACTTATACAAGCAGGATCCACAAGTATAGCGAGCTAAGGCATGAAGTAAAGACAATATGGAGGAATGTGAAACATGCATCTATTCATCCTA
>JAABKJ010008661.1:0-11393 GCA_011634705.1 Andricus grossulariae | reverse complement strand
AATGCGTTCGATGCTTTCGCGCAAGACCACGGGGGGTTGATTACGTCATGGGTGATTTGCCACAAGAACGCGTGTCTGTTTGTCGTCCTTTCCTTAATGTAGGTGTCGACTATTATGGTCCATTTTATATTAAGGAAAAACGATTTCGAAGTCGCAACAAACTCAAGGTCTATGCTGCTATTTTTATTTGTTTAACCACCAAAGCAGTGCACGTAGAACTGGTCAACGATCTGTGACCACAGAAGCCTTTATCGCGTCTTTAAAAAGACGTTTTGCTAGAAGAGGAATATCACGAAATATCCACTCAGATAACGCAACGAATTTTATTGGTGCAAATCGTGAACTCGTTAAACTCTACAAGCTTTTTCAATCAGAAGAGCACAATAAAACGGTAAAGGAATTTTTGAATCAGCGAAAAATTAATTGGAAGTTCATTCCTCCCAGATCACGGCACTTTGGTGGTCTCTGGGAGGCAGCAGTAAAATCTTTTAAAACCAATTTCTCTCGCACAATAGGTGACGCATTATTGACTTTTGAGCAACTAGAAACTTGTATTGTAAAAATTGAAGCCATCTTGAATTCTCGCCCGCTGTCTCCTATGTCTTCCGATCGTAATAACCTGCAACTCTTGATTCCTGGTCATTTCCTAATTGGTGGTCCACTAATTAGCTTCCTCCAGCTGGGCTTCAACGATATGACGTCTAATCGCTTGTCAGCATGTCAGCAAGCTCAAAAATTGCGCCATGATTTGTGGAACCGATGGAAGAAGGAATATCTGCAACTACTCACGGTTCGCAGCAAATGGAACTCTAGCTCCAGCCAACCAATCAAATTTGGAACTATCGTTGTCATTAAGGAAGACAATATCGCACCTTTTTAGTGACAACTTGGGCGCATTGTCGCCACTCACCCTGGTCCAGATGGCATCGTCCGAGTAGCTACTGTGAAAACCGACACGGTAGAGTACAAGCATTGTATTAAGAAACTCTGTCCTCTTCCGGTCGAAGCACTATCTCGTACCAACGGAGAAGAAGACAATCTCCACAACGAGACACCTTAGTTTTAAATTACTTGTTTTATGTAACTTCCAGACTAAAAAAAAACCTTTATGTTGAAAATTCAGGTATATACAACTTTATTTTTTCTTGAACGCGTTCTTTCAAAAGGGGCCAGCATGTTCCGTCGAAACAAGTTTATTATATATTTTTGTTAGATTTGTCGAAGAAATGAAATTCAAGTTATTCTTAGAACAATAGTTAGGAGCAGCCGTTTTGATAAACATAAAAGTTAAATTGTGTACCGAAGCTCTTACTAGCAGCAAAAATCCTACACTTTCAAATTTTACTCCTTAACTGCAATAAACTGCCTAAGCCATTCGAAGGCACGATCGCCGATAGTATTAAGACCTTCCGTGTAATTAAATGGCACTCTTAAGGTCCTAAACCGTTTTGCCTGCCTCGTGTTTTATTGTATAGTTCCAGCAACCATGACCAAGGGCCTTTCGACCCTTGGGTTTCAACTTCGGGGTTTTTTTTCCTTGGGGGTTCCAGTTTCGTCAATTTTCGCCAAAGATCGGACGTGAACCGGTACCTCTAAGACCGGGTCAAGTCTAAAGCTGTCATATTCATTCGCTGTCGAGCAACTGACCTATGCAAATCGGTGCATAGGCAGATGGGCATCCTTTAAACCTTCACTTATTTTATGTACTTCTTAGCGTTCAATTTATAACTAGAGCGGGTAAGAGAGCATGGCGATTTGAGACGAAGTTAAGGGAGGGGAAGGAGAAGAGTTAGCAAAAGAGTGTTTGAAGATGATAGAAGGAAGGAGAGGGAGGACGGTAGAACTTACATGATGGGAAGAAGAAAGGAGGGAGTTTTACAGTGCTAGAGATATAGGAGAGGGGAATAGAGTAAGCTATGTGTAATTGGAAAGAAGGGACAGGGAAAGACAATCAATGGAAAGATGGGGAATGATTGAGGAATCAAAATATAATAAATAGTATAACATGATAAAAAAGGAAGAAGTATTAAAGTATTTAGAAAGGGGATGGGGAGAGAGAAGATGGACCAGAAAAGCAAGATTTAGATTGGGAAACGAGGTAAGGGAGGGGATGTATTGAGAAAAGGAAGGAAACAGAAAGTGCAGAATATGTGAATGGAAGGAGGAAACATGGGAGCATGTATGGGAAGGATGTAGAAGACGAATAGAAGATAAAGGAAGCTGGCAAGAGAATGTGGTAAATATTCTAGGGGAGGGTAGAAAGGGTGAGGAGTGGATGAGGGAGTTGGATAGGGCTAGAGGGGCAAATCAGAAAGAATGGATGTGGAAAAATGGCAAAATGAGAATGAGATAGAAGAGATGTGAAAGTGAAAGGAAAAGGAAACGGATGTCGCATATATTAGAAGCGTAAAGATCTGTAAGTAGTTATTATTATGCAATAGTATAAGTAGATTATGTTGCGGATGCGCTCGCTCTCACTTGCTCACTCTCTCGCTTTCGATCACTTGCTCACTTTTTCGACAGTAAAATTGCGTTATATGAGTATAGAAGTAAGGAGATAGATATAAGAATGGATGTAAATAATTGTAAATAGTAAGGATAAGATAATATAAAGTTTGTAGATGGTCTTGAGAGAAACGGTGGTTATGTAAACCCTTAGGGGACACATTATTAAAAAAGAAGAGTAAAAGTTTTTTTCAACCAAATATATGACTCTTTGATTTAAAAGAAGTGTAATTTAAGGTGAAATAAACATTTCTTTTTAACAACAAATTTTTTTTTACGGATATAAATATTTCTTTGATTCTGAAATGCGATATTTTGTTTAGAATGAACACATAATGGAGTTGATAAAATAATAATTGAATCGGAGATTAATTTAATCAAATCAAAAAATTTTTCTTTTTTTAAAAAATGAGAATATCTGAAGTACAAAAATTAAGCAGGCCCATTTATTTAAAAAAAAACTAAATGCAATTATTATAATATATAATAATATATTCATTTTCATCTTAACGGAGTAGACAAAAAAATTTCAAACACGACCAATGTTTAAGAAGACCGATAAACACCAATCACAACATTTTTTCAGATCATATCTATGGTGAAAATGTATGACTAACCTAAGGCCATGTGACGAGTGGGTCAGGTGACCGGCTTCTTATCTTACCGACACTTTTTTTATTTGTAAACTTATTTTCACACGAATAGCCACATCGAGTCAAAAATTTGGGATAATAAATATGAAGCATTAAGAGACGCGGCTCTGGTCCTAAATTTTTATAATTAGGAAAAAAGCAAAGAAAAAAAAATTATTCACAAAAAAAAACTTTTTTTATAATTATAAAAATGTAGGACCAGATCCGCGTTTCTTAGTGCTTCTTATTTATTATTCCGAATTTTCAACTCGATGTGGCTATTCGTGCGAAAATAAGTTCACAGATAAGAAAAACTGTCTGTAAGGTAGGAAGCCGGTGACGTGACCCACTCGCCACATGGTCTTAAAGACTTGGCAAGATTACGATATCCATGGCAACAAAGTTTTAAAGCTGATTCCTATAGGACTTTTTGCGAGAAACACGAATCTGAACGTTTTAAATCGATATCTCGAATAGTTTTCGATATATATCGATTTAAAAAAAATTCAAATGTATATAATTTCTTGAAGTTCATTCCAATATGGGATTTTTTGAAGAGAAAATCGACTCGAACACTTTTAAATCAATATCTCGCAATTGAGTCTCGATATATTCATCTATTTATACTCGTATTAAATAAATAACTTACTTGTTTAAAAATATAAATTATATTTTCATTATTTCTGTGACCAGTTACAGGGGTGCCTTCCCGCCCCCAATGAGGCGTTAGAAAAGGGGTAGGGGTGTGACCTTTCATTGCTTCTGTGACCAGTCACAGGGGTGCCTTCCCGCCCCCACGAAGCGTTGGCAAAGGGGGAGGGGTGTGACTTTAAATTATTTCTGTGACCAGACACATGGGTACCTTCCCGCCGCCATGAAGCGTTGGAAAACGGGTATGGGTGTGACCTTTCATTATTTCTGTGACCAGTCACAGGGGTGCCTTCCCGCCCCCTCGAAGCGTTGGAGAAGGGGTAAGGGTGTGCTTTCTTTATTTCTGTGACCAGTCACAGGGGTGCCTTCCCGCCCCCACGAGGCGTTAACAAAGGGGGAGGGGTGTGACTTTAAATTATTTCTGTGACCAGTCACATGGGTACCTTCCCGCCGCCACGAAACGTTGGAAAACGGGCAGGGGTGTGTCCTTTCCTTATTTCTGTGACCAGTCACAAGGGTGCCTTCCCGCCCCCTCGAAGCGTTGGAGAAGGGGTCAGGGTGTGACCTTTCTTTATTTCTGTGACCAGTCACAGGGGTGCCTTCCCGCCCCCACGAGGCGTTGGCAAAGGGGGAGGGGTGTGACTTTAAATTATTTCTGTGACCAGTGACATGGGTACCTTCCCGCCGCCACGAGGCGTTGGAAAAGAGGTAGGGATGTGACCTTTCATTATTTCTGTGACCAGTCACAGAGGTGCCTTCCCGCCCCCACAAAGCGTTGGAAAAGGGGTAGGGGTGCGACCTTTCATTATTTCTGTGACTAGTAACAGGGTTGCCTTCACGTCCCCCGCTTGAAATTGTAAAGGGATAGAGGTGAGACCTGTATTATTCGATTATTCAATTTAACAGGAAAAAATGCATATCTCGAAAACTATTCCAGATATCGATTTAAAAATTTCAGATCCGTCTTTCTCGAAAAAATACCATCGAAATTGACATTCAGAAATTATATTAATAAAAAATAGGAGTCAATAATTTTAACAGAAAAAATGGATATATCGAAAACTATTTGAGATTTCGATTTAAAAATTTCAGATTCGTGTTTCTCGCCAAAAATCCTATAGGAATCCACATTAAAACTTTGTCGCCACGGATATCGTAATCTCCCCAAAGACTTTAGAATCAATTTCCATTGTGCGATCGTAAAGACTTGCGTACCAGGCGGTATACATATGTTATGAACTACTCGGTAAAAATAAAGAATTTTACCAAAATAGTTTTTCGAAGGATTGGTGTATGAAGTTGTTTCAAAAAAGTATTTTTTCACTTGAAGCAAATGTTTATTGGGCATAAATCACTTCACTTTATTTACCAGAAAAAAACTATCTTTCAAGTGAATGAATTCATTCTTAAGTAAACAAATTACTTCATCCGATTAATGACATTTTTCTATTGAAATAACAGTACCAACCGTCAAATGTCCACGTTTCGACACCGTTTCGCCTGTATGTATGCTTGTATGTGCGTCTGTAGACTTTTAGTATGTAAGCACGATAACTTTCGAAAGAATTGAAATATTATATTGGGCTTTATTATACTCTTCAAGTGTCCTAAAATGAAGGTCAAGTTCGTTAGCCAGCCACTTTGAACAAAAATTTAAGAAGTGAGCGCATTTTCAAAATTTTTGAGACCACTTTTTTAGAATTAATATATTTATGCAAGGTTATTAGTAGCACTCAAAAAGGCGAACAATTTATCCGTATGACATTTTTTGATGAAAAAAAAATTACCGGAGTTATAGCATGTACAAAATTTCAAAAAACAAACAAAAATGAACATCTTAAGCCAAATAACGCACGATATAAAAAAATGTCGACGAGAGAGAAACGTTGCATTTTAAACACCATACAGCCTACAAGATTATCACAAAAAAATTGTTGAATTTTTTTGAAAAATCTAAAATTCAAATTTTGACCGCACAAAAAATAATAAAAAATAAAAAATTCCATTTAGATTAAAATTAAAATCCTTTTTTGGTTGAAGTGTCAACTATATTATACTTCATTTGAGAATTCAGCTTTTTTCGTTGGAACTTCAACTACTTTGTTCAAAAATTTATCTTCTTCAGTTTAAACCTCAATTATTTGGTTGAAAATTTCTCTATTTTATTGAAAATTGAAGTTCTTTGGTATAAAATTGATATCGCTGGTTGAAAATTCATTTCTTTGGTTGAAAATTCCTTTACAATTTCAAATATTTGTTTGATAATTTTGAAAATTTTATTGGAAAATAATCTTTTTACATTCTCATCGGAGAAGGTATTAGATTTGTGTCAAATTTGCCCCCCCCCCACACGTTTTTGTCAAATGTCTAACGTTTAGAAACCACCTGAACCCTAAAAACAGGTTTATATGAATGTGTCCGTCTGGCTGTATCTACTCTGTTAGAAAAATCTGTATTGAATTTAATACAAATGTATATAAAGTGATTTGCATACACGGTAGTTGAAGTTTAATATACATTAAAATATGAATAGCTATACACTTTATATTAAATTTAATATACAGGTTGGTATAGCAGCGCGCTTGAAAACTCATAGTGCACGATAGAAAAAATTTCCAAGATAGAAAAACGTTGCATTTCGAACACCCTACAATATTATCACAACATTTTTTGGAATTTTCTTGAAAAATCGAAAATTCAAATTTGGACCGAACAAAAAATAATAAAAAATGAAAATTTTGATTTTTCGATCAAACTACACAAGATACGAAAAAATATTATGTGACAAAAATTTTGCATTTGAAAAAGATATACAAATTTCTCACGAATCACGTTTTGATAAGACGCGTAGTTTCTATTTTATTCGTAAAAAACTGCATTAAAAATAGAAAAATTAAATTTTTAGACAAACGACACAGGATACGAAAAAAATTAGCAGACTCAATATAAAGATACAAATTTTGTTATTATTCATTTTTTGATAGGATGCCTAGTTTTTTCTTAATCGTGAAAAATAACATTACAGGGATCACAGCGCGAAAAGAGCTTGAAAAAGGGGAAATAGGGTGATTTTCTCACGAAAAATGGGAAAATATGGGAAAGATTAAACATTTATTTTCATATGTCGAAAAGAACAAACAATCTTTTTATAAGAAATATTTCTTTCCAAGATTCGTAATTTCTTCCTTAATATAATCAATACTTACAATGTAAATTTGCAACTACACTCTTCAGTAGAGCGAAGTAAAATGCTAAAATTAATCGAATCGTTTGAGCTGAGGGATAACAAATTGTAGTCCGCCATCCAAAACAAGTAAAGAAAGAAAATTCGAAATCTTTTGATATCTTCTGTTCTGATTGTTAAATTTACAATATTTAAAATTTTGATAATTGAAAAAAAAATTTGCCTAATTAAAAATTTTTTTTAAATGTGCAAAAACATATTTTTTTGACTGATTCAAACCTAAATTTCTTTAGCTTGAACCAAACAAACATTTTCTTATTTTTTATTCATGGGAAGCATTTTTTTCGTGGTATACATAACTTTATTTTAAATGTGTGCATATGACTCAATCCAAAAAACCATGTTTTTGCATATTTCCAAACCATTTTTTAATTAGGTAGGTATATAAAGTGTTCAACTTCTAATACTTACTTAAAAAGTACTACATATTTTGTAATGTTATTGGTAGCTTATTTATTCATAAATAATTTATTTAGGTGCTATAATGGCTTGAATTATTATTCAGTAATGAGCATACTTACTCATGTCAGAAATTTTCTGCGCAATTTAAATATTGTATTTTCAAGTATCGTATATTTAAAGAGAAAAGGGGAAAAAGTTTAAGTTTTTCGAAAATATGGGAAAAAGAGGAATTTAAAAAAAGGGGAAACTAAAAAAGAAAGGTGAAGACTGTGCACCCTGCCATTAACAAGAAAGAAATTAAATTTTTGGAAAAATGACGCCAGGTATAAAAAAAGATGAATAGATCAAAATATGTGCACTCAAAAAGGATCTACAAATTTGTTAGCAATCACATTTTGATGGCACGCGCAGTTTTTGTTTAAATCGTAAAATATAGAATTGAAAATAAAAGAATTACATTTTTGGACAAACGACAAAAGCCTAAATTACATTAAAAAATTTTCTTAGAAGCACTTTAAGGTAGGATGCGATGCGTGTTTTAGGTTCAAATTGTAAAAAATAACATTAAACATAAACAAATTAAATTTATGGAAAAACGACACAAGTAGCAATAGAATGTATAATAACAAAATTTTTTTGTTTTTTTTTTGCATAGGATGGGCACTTTTTTCAATTATAAACACGAGACAATGAAAATACGTCTGTTTTAATAGCAATTCATAATATGAATAATATGATATACATTTATTAAAATTATATAAAATTTTCAGGGTAGCTGATGATAAAATTCAATATACAATCAGGAACAAATATTAAAGTAAACAGGATAAATACAATTCTTACTTTATTTTGCAATAGCTAAATAACCAGTCACAGGCCGACGTACAGAAATAAATGTAATATGCATTTGATGTAAAAATGTTGAACGTATAATGTAGAAAATTTCGTGTTTTGGACAAAATCGAGTGCGAAGCACGAGATACGTGATGACAATGTATTAGTTAAAGCCGAAGGTCTGTACAGAAATGTGGGGAAAGTATAAAGACCGAGTGATGCAAAGACATGTACTTTAAAGTCAAGAAACTGTTTTATGGACTCAAAATACTATTTTCCCACATACAATTTTTAAATATCAGAAGGAAGAAAAATATCCCACTGATTCAAATAAATATTCCTTTATACAAAAACATTTGCAAGTTTAATAAAGTAGCGCGTAGTTCAATTGTACACTGGTAACAAAAGTTTTTGATCCAAAGAAATGCATTTCTTTGATTCCATTCCTTTGATCCCAAAAAGCCGATCACTTGATTGTACTGAATACTGTTTGAAGGCAAGAAACTCGTGTATTAATTCAAAGAAATCTTTTCTTTCGGTACCATTTCTTTGAAACATAGAAATATTCTTTTGGCATGAGAATGTGAGATAATAAACTCAAAGAATTGATATCTTTAAAACTAAAAACCTAGTTTCCTTGAATCTCGTTTTTGCATCCAAAGGAATATTTCTTTAGTTAAATGATTTTGAACATTTGAATTTGAAAAAACATTCTATTTGAAATAAGTAATTCATCGATACGTTAAACAAATACTTTGATTTCTTTGAATCAAAGAAATATTGAGATAACTCAAAGCAATATTAATTGAGTGGAAGAGATATTGCATTCATATAACGGGATTGGTGCTGTTATTTCAATAGAAACATGTCATTAGTCGAATGAAGTAATTTGTTTACTTGAGAGTTAATTTATTTACTTGGAAGATATGTTTCTTCTGGTAAATAAAGTGAAATGATTCATGTTTAATTAAAATTTCCGTCAAGTGAAAAAATATATTTTTTGAGTAACTTCATACATCATAAATTCAAAACAATATTTTGGTAAAATTCTTTATTTTTACCGAGTAGTTCAGAACATATGCCGCCGGGTGCGCAGAGTTTATGATCGCACAATAGAAATTGATTCTTAAGTCCTTAAGTGAGCGATAAATTTTCACCATAGATATAATCTGATAAAGTGTGCGGATTGTTGTTTATCGGTATTCTTAAACATTTTCCATGTCTGGAATTTTTTATCTACTCCGTGAAAATGAAAATAAATATATTACTATGAATTATAATAATCATACTCGCATTTCATATTTTTTTCAATACCTGGGCCAGCTTAATTTCTGTACTTTAACAATTCAAATTTTTTGAACAATAGAGGAACTTTTTGATATAAGTGAATTGTTTTTTGAATCAATTAATATTTTAGCAACTCTATTATGTGTTTATTCTCAACAATATGTCGCATCTTAGAAACAAATATATATTTGTTTCCGTATGAAAAAATTGTGTTGTTACGAAGAAATATTTCTTTTACCTTGAATTACACTTAGTTTAAATCAGAGAATCATATATTTGGTTCAAAAAAACATTTAGTCAGTCCGAGTTATATTTATTTCTATATAATAATTATCATCTTGAACTTAGGCCATATTTCTTTACATTACAGAACTCACCTATCATATCATATAGTACATTATGTCCGACGCATTTTCTACAGCTTTGTTCGCGGCTCGAATTCTGATCGACTCGGAGCAACTCAGATTTTCAATATTGCGACCCTCGACCAAAAAAGAAAAAAAAGTCAATTTTATTCTCGCCCCGCAAATTTTACTTTCGCTCCGCAAATACGGGTTACGGCAAATTTTCTATTTTTCCCCCTATTTTCAGGAGCGAAAGGTGGCCATTTCAGTCAAGTGTGGAATAAACTACTTATTTATTACAGTAAATAACAAATCTATTTCGCTCAACGAATATATCACAGTGTCAAGTAAATAATTCTTTATCTTAAGCATTGCGTTCCTCAGACACATTCTGCTCTATCATTTCTTTGAATCAAAGAAATTTTATTTGATTCAAATAAGGTATTTTTTTAGTGCAGTGCATATTTTCCTCAATAAACAACTGCATTCTTTCAGCTTAAATTAAAATTACCATTGTAATTATCATACACATTGAATTTAAACAATTCGCATAATTTAAAATCTTGATGAACCTGAAACAGAAAATTTCCACCACGTTTCAGGACCGTGAGATAGGTGAGATAGGCATCATTCTGCGATGGACTCAATACAATGATGCGGCAAAAATCTCGTGCACATTGAGGACACGGAGCGACCCCAGGATGACCGCCTTCTGCATTTATATTAATTTATATTCTGCACTTATGAATTATAATATTATATTATTTTACATATTATGATTGAAAAATAAGGTCAAACAACTACCGCAGGGTCCCACTCGGAGCAATTGCCATCTAAAAATGACACCGGCTCCCAATAGGACCGGGATAAATCACACTCATGGTCACGTCTCACAACCGTGAGATGGGTGGTCACAGGACATGACGAAATCACAACGACAGGCTTGCGAAACACTCGCTTGTTTTGACGACACGAAGAGACCCAAGGATGACAAATTTCTGCATCCATCTGGCAGGCGCCTTGGCATATTTTTGGCACGCGGGTATGGCTTGAAGGTTACGCACCAGAGATTGATTTGCACCTCCGAGAGCACATATCACAAGGACAATTACTTGTACCGAATATTTTTGGAACAGTCTTTGCAGCTCCCTTTTAAGGTCTTGATACATCTTCTTTTCTTTCTATTTGGCAGTATGTTGTATTCGGATGGAGCCCAGCATTCGATCACGAATATAGTTCGTTTCTCGAAGTCTTGAAGAACAATGTCAGGCATCGAGTGTGCATCGGAGACTGCTGTCCGAAAATCGCAGTTCTAGAAAATTTGGCACTTCTCGTTTTGGACAATTGACTCTATCTCCCTTGGAGCGTTCGGCAAGGCTTCTTGACGATATTTATGGCAGTTTGAAGTTTGCCTTTACCAGAGGCATAGATCTTCAGATCATCCATATAAAATACATGAGTGACCTTATGCTCGCGCTGGTTAGTGTCGCCACA
>JAABKJ010008660.1:0-11393 GCA_011634705.1 Andricus grossulariae | reverse complement strand
ATGATAAGAACCCAAATTGTTCATCTCAAAAATATCTATGATTTTTTACTATATTATATATTATACATTTTTTTCTTCGAAAAACAATATATAAACTTTGGTTTTTACTTTTATCGAATATTATTTGTAGATATTTAACATTTTTATTCAAATTTCTTTTTTACATACATTTTTACGAAATGTTGAGAAATGTTTTTTTTTTTTTACGGAAATCATGTAATTTCTTTATAATTTTCATTCTATTTCAGTTCACTGACATTGATTAGGATGATCGATATACACTTCAAATGAATAGGACTTCATGTTTTTCACTTTCGTTTACGCAAACGTCCATTCAGAAGTGATGTTAGCTTCATCTTCATAAGGCGAATCTTCGAGAGCTTCTCTAGACATGATATCTGGATTTCCAGTGTCATTAATAGACTGATATTTTGAACACATGTGAGTTTCGGCCCTGCGTATGGAGCATATAGGACGCATTTCGCGGAAAGCTTCATACGGAGTAATTTTCGAGTATCGGTATTCCGAGAAAATGACAATGCCACTGCTGTAACACTTACGAAAAGATTAATCCTTTCAAATAAATAATGTATGTATAAACATATATAATTTTTCCGCCTGGGTTTGTAAATATAATATATTATAACAAATAATTCTATTAAAAGGCATTAGATAACAAATTAAAAAATGTATTTTTAACAAAAATTAGTTTCTGGTTAGAAATTTGTATTAAAAGTCATCGGTAATTAAATTTATATCATTCATTTTCTTCTTTTCTAGAGCATTTCGTATCACAAACAGAGAAAATCGAGATAAGGGATTTATTCTACCTAGGCACTATTAAAAAACTTACATAAACTTATGTTATAGTTGCTAAACGATAGTGAAAAATATGAAGTCCTATACAATTGAAGTGTATATTGATCATCTTAATCAATGTCAGTGAACTGAAATAAAATGAAATTATAAAGAAGTTACATGATTTCCGTAATCAAAAAAAAATTTCTCAACTTTTCGTAAAAATGTATCTAAAAAAGAAATTTGAATAAAGATGTTAGATATCTACAAATGATATTCTATAAAAGTAAAAAACCAAGTTCATATATTGTTTTTCGAAGAAAAAAATTTATAATATATAATATAGTAAAAAATCATAGATAGTTTTGAGATGAACAATTTGGGTTCTTATCATTTTTCCTATCTTGGATAGTCTGAACGGAAAATATAATTTTATATTTTTAATAACATGCGGATGTTTCTCGCCTTCAAAATATTTTTGAGGTTTTATATACCTAAAAAAATATAGAATTGCTTGTGACATAATTTGCATAATTCACTGGAGAAATAGTCACTATCCGCTGGACTATAGTGTTCAACAAATTTTCCAAAATGCGACAAAAACGATTTTTTGTTGTTACTTTCTGACCCATTCTTTTTCAAAAATTGGACGTGATGGGTTATTTTCGTTTTAAGATTCGCAGTCTACGTACAAAAACTCCATAGGAATGATATCTGATGATATAGAAACCCTGTTGACTTTCCGTTTATCACGGTATTAGTGTCGGACTGCGCGTAAGCGCCCGAGGCCGCCAAGCCCGGATCCCCACTCTGCAGTGGCAAGTCGAGCGCTCGAGCGCAACTACTCAAATTTCGATATCTCGAAAACTAAGGGCCATTAGATCGAAAGAAAAAATACGCCCCTAATGGATTTTGATTTACTTTCATCCTGCAAAGTCCCAGTCGAATCGGCGATTCCCATCTCGCGTCCTCTCCTTGTAAGTGTAATTAGATATTTCTTGAAATGTCTAAACAGTTTCTCAAATTTTAGCGATTAACATTATCGAGCACATAGTGTAAAATATTAATTTCGTCCAAAATGAAGGAAGCAATTTTAGGAAGCAAGCATAGGAATTTTGTGAAAAGAACATTTCCTTGAAATAATAAAACTTTTAATTTTCTTAAATGTCCTTCTCGTAATGACACTTAAGACTGGGTTTATAGTGTTCCTAGCATTGATTTCATCGCCTGTTCCGTGATGAGGGGATCCGCGGGGCCGAGAAAGAGGCCGAGTTCAGTTAACCGTGGAAGAAAGTTACGTCGCCACAAATATTTCATCGTATCTTTGTATTTTTTGTATTAATTAAAGAAATTGGACCAACAAAGTAATACTATTAATAATATTTTTATATATTCTGTCTCTCATTTCTCATTTTTTTCATAAAATGGTATGACCAGGCTTTAATAAATAATATATTTTTCATTTCATGCACATTTCACTCAAAAATAGTTAGGAAAATTTAAAGTCATGAAATATAGTTTACATGGAAGCAAATAATTACTTAATTAGTTGTCGAATTATTGAAAATAATAGAAATATACTCGAATTGTAAGCATTAGGTATATTTTTTCGTAAGTCTTGATATAGAATTTATAGTCAGTGAAAAATGTTAGCCGAAATTAAGAAATAACACGTCTCAATATGTTAACTCGTTCACGTTATTTTTAAGGTTGCTGCACTAATTTCTTTTAGAATTCTATTAAAATTGATATAAGTCTTCATCTACACTTTCGACAAATATTAGCTATGTGCATTGAAAAGTAAAGCTGCAATAATTGTTATAAAAAAATTATCTACTCTCCTCATTACAATGCAGCAAATTTTTCCTAATCAATGCGAAAGTGGTAGCTTCTGCGTGACTATAAGTCTGATTTTGCAACATGAAAATTAACTTAGTTATTACATTTGTTTATGAGACAAAAAGTGTACCCACTTTTGCAGACATTTTTGACAAAACTTATTGGGTAAAATCAATTTTACCTAAAGTGTGCATGAAACTTCAACTGATTAGGAACAAAAATCATCCACTTTATGTATTTGCTTTGCAACCGCTTTCCGGGCAACTTTGAAACCAGTCAGTCATTTGGGAAAAAACGGCTTTCCTCCAAAGGTATTTATTACTTTAAGCTCAAAGTTTGCACACGTTTTCAGCATATCGAAACATTCATTTTTGCAAAAATAACTGGATATTGTAGAAAACATACTGGCCTTTATCACAGGCACTGACACTACACAAATATTCAGTTCGTTTTTATTCTGAAATTGTGCCATACTATTTTCTATCTATTCATTCATATTAATTAATTAATGAAAAGACTGTATTTGGTGACAAAATTATTTAATGTAAATATATACAGTACACTTCTGCTAATTGCAATCTCCGTATGTTCCACTTCTCCGCCACACGTATTTCAACGCACACATCATTGTGTCTCCTACTTAGGCGACACGGAGTCTCTGCGCTAGCCTGCGCATTTTGTGCGAACGTGCGAGTTCCAACGTGGAGTAGAGTAGCGTGGGTCTACTCTCTATGCGTGCCTTGTGACACTACTGGCCTCTTTCGAAAATGTGTGGTGTCGTATGACACGGTCGTAGAGATTAGATTTCATTAAAAAACGTTAAATAATAAAATTCGGATGTTTTGCCATATTTTACAGACATTGGCCATTTTAAATTAAGAGAACGGTGGCTCCTGCGCTGTATGAAAAACAATCATACCGGGTGTCCTATGAGTTATCCTTATCCTTCTAGGGGCGGGTAGAACAAAAAAAAAGAACTCGATAAGTCTCATAAACTTTTTGGGTTCGATACGTATTTTGGGACTTACAGAGATTTGAAATTGTATGTAGGTGAACTGTTTTTATGACAGTGTGCGTGCATGGAGACTAGGAATCTCAGAACCACTTCCCCTTGAGCGCCAAGTTCACGACGTTCGAGGTATACAAAGAAGCGAAATCTAAGCTCGCTCGAGAAGTTCAAAATTTTCCCAAATGATTAATGAAATTACTAAAATAAAATGAATTGCACTTCCAGTAATTTGTATGCAACCGTGTACGTGCGCAGATGGCATTTGTACAACTGTCCGCGTGCACAGTTGTGCGAAAAGTCTTACTTCGGAAAATCGAAAAATTTTTGTGATCCTCAAAGTGGTTTATCCCAATGATTTTTTTATCAGCTTAATGCTCTGTGATATGATGTTCGGTCATCTCCAAGAAACCACCCCAACGGAGACATGTGTCTGAATTTGCCTTCAGGTGTATTAGGGATATTTTTACAGCACACTCACGAAAATATAAAAATTTCCGTGATTGTCAAAGTCCTTATGATTTTTCTATGAATCTAGTAACGTAAGATATGATATTCCAAAACCCCACCCCAAACCCTCAAAAACCACTCCTGCATCAGTGAGGCCGATCTAAATTTTCTTAGAAAAATGCTAGGATTTCTTGCCATATTTTACAAAATTATCAAATTGATTAGACACAATGATTTTTTTAAAAACTAAACGAGCCAGGGGATGATGTGTCCCAACTGGGTTTGGTTCCTGGAGTTGTGAGAACATCAGCCCCTGACTGACTGAGCTATTTGAAAAATCAGTGTGGCTAGTCATTTTGATGATCTTGTAAAGTATGACAAGAAATCCTAGCATTTTCCTACAAAAATTTAGATCGGCCTCACTGATGCAGGAGTGGTTTTTGAAATTTGGGGTGGGGTTTTGGAATATCATATCTCACGTTACTAGATTCATAAAAAATCATAAGGCCCGCGGCGGGTCTCCAAGTGCCAAGGCGGGCGATCACCTCTCTACTGTTTTTTTCTCTCCCTATGATAGATCGAGGTAGCACGAAGACGGACGGCCGCCTCTGTACCATCTATTTCACTTTATGTGTTAAGCTGGAATTCCAATGTGGCGGCTGAAACGCGCGAATCAAGTCGTGCGATCAGTGATTTATGGTGTGTTTTCAATGGGGCGGCTGGAGGCAACCGATCAGATCAATGTTCAAATCGTTATCTGTAGTTAGTACAGTTTTATCATCTGATCAGTTATGAATTGCTAAATAAATGAAGTTCGGGAACTTTTCTTAAAAAGGAAATCCGAGGGATTCCAGACAATTTTAATTGAACGGCACACAGTGGTGCCTGTCAATGAAAAAATGGGACATGGTGAGAAAAAAAGTTACTAGATCGGTCTTTCCTTTAGCATATTTTGGTATATAGAGATATGACGTTGCAAAATTCTAAGTACCTGTTTCGTTATTGTTCACCTGCAGTGTTGGAGATATGGTAAGAGAACACACAGGTTAGATATTGCGTTTCATTCATATTCGAGTATCAAACGTGCATGACCTGTGACGCAGCGTACATCCGAGCATATGGCATCTATCGTTATCCAAAAAAATGGATTCGACTCAGGAAAGTAAGTACTTCATACATGCTATAAATAAAATCATGAAAATTGCATAAATTTTCTTTGAAAAATAAAAGTATATTTATAGAAAAGTTATAGTATACCGCAATATTCTGTCAATATTTTTATTAAAAGTGGTAGATAATATTCATAGGTACCTGAAAAACTTGAAAACGTGTGCCGATATTTGCCTAAATATAATTTATTTATTAAAATCACGGTTAATTATAAATTCAAAACCCATAATCATATTTTATAGATATTTCTAGCTGTTTACTTCACATTCAAATATTATTTCATAAAATATTATGTAAAAATATCTGCTTAAGATTTTTTAATAATATATTATAGTGCCAAATATTGTCAACAATGTTGTTTAAACAATTTATTGCGAAATTCGTTTTTGATATCCAACCAATTTGTTCTGAAAATATATTGCAAAATAAGGCAAAAATACGATTTACGTTATGTACAAAAAACTTATAGATTAAAAGCTATTAACGATTGAAAATGGAAAAAATTCATTTTCGGCTATTTCGAAAAATTTATGACTCTGGTTTTTATAATATTGCAACGTTTTGACAAGTGCAGTTTATTTTTTGAGGTAAAAACTATCTAAGTATGCTGAGATACTATTGAAAATATTCTCAATAACTTACATATATTAAATAAATCATTCAGCATTGCCGTCACAAAATATACAGGTTCATTATAATATCTTTATACAGTATATGTATACAGTAGAGTCTCACATATTTCTGTATCTCTTATTTCCCGTCGGCTGTAGACGGTTATTTCCATTTGCGCAGTTCCGGCTACTCCCACCATGATCTGTTATATTCTCCTCCGCGTCATTGGGTGACCAATTAAAAAAAGGGGCTCGAAGAGCGGGAAGCCTTGAATTGATTACTTTTACATGCGGTAATGGGAATACGTCTCACGACGTTTTCTCAGACATGTTCCATTTTTTTGTTGATTCACGATCTTTCAGTTTCACGAAATAAAATGAAATATTCTAAATGGAATATCCTAAATATCCTATGCAGACCTTTATAACTTACCTTCACGTTTCGGAGATTTTCTCCTAAAAGTCGTATGCAGTTGCAGTAACATGTACTTACCTTCCTGCCGGCTAACAATTCCACCTATCGACGTCATGCCACCAAACTCACTATTCCGTGAAATATTTGACTCGTTTTTTGATGCTATAATATTGATTTTTATTTGGCAAATTGTCGTATGCCAACAAAAACACTTGAGAGACACTTGAAACACACACATGCATGCATGCAGACTAACGGACCGCAACTTTTTCAACTGCGCAATAAGCCAAGACCGGCTGAACCGTTTTCACTTGGAATACATCATATTGCGTAATATACGGGACTGACTAATTGCGCACTCGGCCCTTCCGAAGCGAAAGTCGCAAGCTTCTCTCGCCCTACGCACTGAGAAACTGCGTGGGCCAGCAGGTCTAGGAATGTTAAGTGTATTTATTTTTATTATCATTGATTTCAAATCACCCGCGCTTTTGAGTTGAAAAAGTGGCGACAGGCAGCGCATCGATACAAGAACAAGGCAGCCAATGAACGTCCTTGATTAAAATTAACTGCCGAATCGCGGTAAGGGTGGGGCCCCCTCCAGCTCAGAAATAAAATAATCGTTTCGTTTCAAGGTCAGGAAAAAGGCGAGTTTTCACTGTATTTAGATATAGTATTGTGTGTATTAGTACTTCTATAATTTACTTATTATTTACGCTCGCTAAAGTATTCTATCAGATTACGTTTAAAGTTTTATCAGATGTTTTGAGTTATATCAAAACGCACCTTAAAAACCTAAAGAAGTCTGCCGATATTTGCCTATACGAATGTTCTTGATAATTTAATTGCCAAATTCACATATTGGTCGGTTTCAGTTATCCCTTAAAGAGACTGTTTAAGCATTTTTCCCCACGTAAAAAAATTCATTATATACATTATATAAATATATAATATAAATTAATCCTCGTTTTTGCTCGACAATTATCAGGATAGTCAAGAAAACTTAACTATACTAATTTTGCCGAAGCGGGAGTTCAGGAAAAACAGAGAGAGAGAGAGAGGTGATTAACTAAGTTGTAACGATTTTATTTATTCCATAAAGTAATTAGATTTTATTTTTAATAAATACAAAACGGTGTTGTTACATCAAAGAGTCCGGAAGTAACTAATCAGAATTTCTAGCCTTTCATTCTTTCAGGATAGGCAGCTTAAAAGGGAAAAGGCAAGGTTTCAATTAGAATTTAAATAAAGGGGAGAGAATTAAATATTGAGTTTAGAATGAATAAGTACTTAATCAATTTGTATAGTCTCGTGCCTTTGCTCCAGGAGTAAATCCAGAATTTTGTTGTGAGTTTTCAAGTTAAGATGGTTTTCTCGAAGGGATGACAAGAGGTTCATATACGGCCTATCGCGTGGGTCGTTGCGTTTTTTCCTTTTGTGTTCGATTCCCCACCACCAATTTGCAGTTTACTTAAATCTAATCGACAACTAGATTAACATTCACAATTATTACAGATTTATTTGAGAAACAGATTAACTTACTGAACTACGATGGAACACTCGCGGAAAATAACTGAATCGATGGATGACAGAAATTTAGACTGATTGACAAGAAAACGGAATTAGATGAACGCGATGTGACGACAAGAATTAGACTAATCTGACTTTTTGAAGATGGCGGTTTAAATACCTTTTCGCTACAATGGTAGATATTTTATGTTCCATACATGGGTTGATTTCCCTAATTTACTGCTTATTACTAGGCGCGTTCCCTCCTGAGTACAATTTCTTTATTTGCCTATTCATTTTGGGGCGCGATCCCTCTTTTATTACTAATAGGCTTGGTCGCGATTACGCTGGCAGTACATTGACAATTGAGTGGACATGGAAAGCTTTAGAATAGTTGCGTTTGGTGGAAAAGAAAGTATTGATTTTTAGCTGAAGTGACAGCATGTCACATCTCTCCTCTTATTGTTTTTGAACATTTTCAAAAACTTTAATTTAAGGCTTAGATATGAGCGAGTAATTACAAAAAAATTTTGAAAATTCAATCAGTCTGAACAGTTTTATTTATTATACAATAGGTTGACGAGACTGGTTATACATTTATATACATTTGATGATGGGAGAGAAATAAATCTGCAACACAAATTTTTATACTTATGACAAATAATGTAAGATAACGCGTCACATTCATATTGATTAATATAGAAATGTTAGTTTAATAATATGAAGAAACGATTCTACATTCCTGGCGATTTAATATGGAGATACAATTTAAAATTCACGACGATCATTAGTTTTACATTTCTGGTTATTAATATATGAGAATATCTTCGCATTCATGGCGATTAATGTAGAATGATATTACATTTATAATGATTAGTATATAGAAGTGATTTTACACATACATTGGAAAATTTTATTACAATTAGAATACATGATTTTTTTGTTTTGTTTTGTTTTGTCTTAATCTAACCTTTAATTTGACAGTTGAAAAAACATGCATTTAAGCTATCGTTTGATATCACATATTTAGTAGACATTCATATCGTAGAATATTTTATTTTAACTGTTGTTCTTAATAATAATAATAAGAATAATTAAAATAGGAAATGTGATGTGGTGGCGAAATGTGATGGTGGTGAAATGTGATGGATGTGGCGACCCCATCGCCCATGAGCTACGGCTCTTGCAGCCAGCCACGTTGCATTGGCCTAACTTCACAACGCAAAGAACTATGCGGTTACGTCACTAGTATCATGCAATGCCACCCACAATAGGCCTCTTTCGAATGGAGGCCATGGTTCAGTTGGGAGTGGCAATAGGACCGAACCGAGGCGACGACCAGGCAATGGCTCCGGACAGCCACGAGAACATCGATTCAAGTGGTCAGACCAACTCAGGAGGGACAACCTTACCTGTTGGCAAAGAAGCTTACCGGTGCGAAGAGGATTCATGCAGAGGTTACATGACCGTTGGGTCAATATGCACCCGCAATATGCTGATAAGACGCCTCAGTATTTAAGAGATCAGGTATCCTTTTTGTACAAAAGCGGATATGAAGCTCTTTATCAGCAAGAAGAAGAGCAACATTATCCAGCGAACATACCACCCGTTCCAGCAGGACCACCTCTGCAGATAGCCGATTATGCCGACATGAGAAGTTGTAGATCTATCCATCAAAAAGTCTTTCTCAGGATGGACAACGTAGCTGAAGCTAATACTGCTCTCCGCGATTTCCTCCCCGAAGATGTTAATCTCTGGAATCTGAAAGTTTACGAGAAGGCGGTCTCCCTGTTTAGCGACGATAGAAGTAACAATACTTCAGTACGCCTGAGTAAGGCTCGCGAACGTATTGCACATCTTAAGTTTAAAATTGAAACGGCGAGACGGCATGCACTGGCTCGAAACTTAAGGAAAGCAAATCACACGCTTAACAAGTGTTAACTGTTGACCATCAAGCAGCACTGGACGCAAATAATAAGATCTCTTTCAACAGCGAAACAGGGCCTTGAAAGGCGAGTAAAGTGGATTCACGAAAACTCCACCTCTTCTACTCATGCTTCCCGTCTGTTCAATAAAACGTCACGTGCCGTTAAAAATCCGCCTAGCCGAGAAGAGATTCAAGTCTTCTGAGAGCAAATATATGGAGGTACTTATCAGCTAAATGAAGACGCTTTAGATATATCAATCTTTCGCAACTTTTTCCAAAGGCAAAGGTTACAAGGTCCAGAGAAAGAGTGTCCAATAATTACTGCGGAAGAAGTGAAGAAAGTTTTCGCTTGAACTAAGAACTTTTCAGCGCCAGGGCCAAATAAAATCAACAACTTTTGGTGGAAGAAGATCACTTCTATGCACCAACATCTAGCTCGTATGTATACAACTTTCTTAAACGGAGATCAACCCATCCCGCAGTGGCTAGTGGAAGGAAGCACAGTACTGATCCCTAAGACCGCAGATTTGTCAAGTCTAAAGAACTACACGCCCATAGCTTGTTTAGACACCAGCTACAAGCTACTCACTGGCGTCCTCAAAGGAGGGATATTAACATCTATCGAGCCGGTATAGAGTGCAACAGTTGAATAACGTGTATGAAAGAGAGGGCTGGCAGGTTGCAGGAAGAACCTGTTAATATACAGGTGTATTACCCAGGACTCGATCAGGTATTCACGCAATCTGTCCATGGCTTTAATTGACTACCACAAGTCATTCGATAACACGAAGCATGAGCTACTTACTAAGGTCTTTGAGTGCCTGGAAGTGCATCCAAAAATAGTGAGATGCATAAAAGAGCTTATGCTCTTGTGGCGGACAAGATTTGTCATAAAATATGACAAAAGGCAAGTGACTACAAGCTATATTACATATGGACGACGTTAAAGTCCTTGCTTCTTCGAAAGAGGACCTTAACATCCTTGTGGAGGCAGTAAGTGGGTACTCTAAAGTGATTGGCACGACCTTCGGACTGGACAAGTGTGCCTGCGTCCACCTACACCAAAGAAGACTAGAAACTACATAATCGCGTGGCAATCAGGATGTTTAACTCATAGGCAGAAATACCATTCAACATCTTGGTAATGGAGAAACATATCAAAATCTTGGAATACCGCAAGCGAAAACACAAAATGTGCGGGTGTTAAAAACGACCCTTGAAAAAAGTTATCGTCAAATTCTCAGAAGAATCTGGGCTTCCGACCGAATTTGGGCTCTAACGTTTGATGCAGTAAAATGGAACGTCCATGAGTTAAAGGATATTGACTGAAATACACGCAAGATGATGACAATCCATCGAAGTCATCATCCTAGATCTTCCGTACCTATAATATACCTCCCTCGAGATAACGGGGGTTTGGGCTTGCTAGGCTTAGAGTGTCTTCATCGAAGAAGGGTTCTTGCTACAGCCTGCTCAGTTCTGAATGGCACAGATTCTCCTATGCGACTCGTACATCAACATGAAGTTGTTAATGCTGCAGCGTTTCTATGCCGTGCCGCAGATAGAGCCGCACATGAGCTTGGCCTCCCATTTAATTCCAGCGACACTACACATGGCCTAGCATCACTAACACCTTTGGTGCTCAAAAGTCGTGTACAGGAAGCAGAACAT
>JAABKJ010008659.1:0-11393 GCA_011634705.1 Andricus grossulariae | reverse complement strand
GTATAGGTCTCTCCAGTGTTAAAATGTCTAATAACACTTATATCCACAAGCTCAGGGTCCTTGGGAACGCCAACAATCTTTCTTTTCGTCAGATGAATTTTTGCACCTTTATCCAATCCAAAGTCCATCCCAATACAGACAGATGATAAGTCTATGAGAGGTTGAATCGAAAGCTTTGCGGTAGTCAATCCAGCCATTGATAGGGCGCGTTAATGGGCTGCAGCGTCTTTATAGACACACCTGTCAATTAGCAGGTTCTCTCGACAGCCTATTACACATTTTTTCGAACCACGTTGTTCGTACATCTCACGCCACACAGGCTCAATTGGCCGAACAATCCTCTTGTTTAGGACAGCTGTAAAGATCTTATACAGTGAGTTCAAACAAGTTATAGGCCTGAAATTCTCTGGGTTGGACAAGTTGCCTTTGTTCGGCAGGAGTATAGTGTGTCCTAACACCAGCCACTGCGAAATTGGCGTCTTCGACTTTAAATATGAGGTGAATATGCGAGTCAAATGTTGTTGCGCAGAAATAAACTTCTTAAACCAGAAGTTCTTGATGCATTCTGGTCCAGCACCGGAGAAGTTTTTCGTGCCTCTAAGTGCTTTTTTTACCTCTCTGACAGAGATTGCTGGGCATGCCTCCTCAGATTTTATGAGGTTGTCGCAAAATTCCTTGAAGCGGATGATATCGTCAGTATCGTCTTTCAACTTTAGTGCTTTCGGGATCGTGTAATATTCTCTCCAAAAAGTCTCTACCTCATTGGGCTTGGGTGGATTTTTGACAGAAACAGGGTGTTCAGTGACGAGGCGAAAAGGGTCAGCGAGAAACTTTTGATTCTCCCTGATCCATTTCTCCCTTGTTTGTATTCTCCTCCTTGCGTCACATAACAGCCGTATTGTGTCAAAAATATGCTGCTTGATTATCAGCAGCTTTGACTTGTTCAGTGTGTGACTCAAGATCTTTAGTTCTTGCGCGAACTTTCGAACCCTTTCTGTGAATGGTGTACCAGATGTTATGTAGTCAATTACACATTGAACACGGGACGCATTTGGTCTCACCCATCCGATCTTCTTGTTCAGTTCATGCAGGCGTCTTTTGGTCTTTTGATCCATTGCCGATTTGAGCCTTCGATTTGAATCAGCCAAAGCTCTCGCTGCACCATAAACTGAGCAACTGATGGTCCAGTGGTCGGACTCTTGCGAGATTTCTCCACGAAGGGAGGCATCCATTTCAGCCAGATCTTAAGGCTTAGGATGAACTTGCATGTTAATGTTCCTTCTTGTCCTGAAATCCTGATCATCTCTCAGCAGGTGCCTGCTTTCCGCGGTTGGTATTATCGTCGCTTCCTCATCTTCGGCTGCAGCTTGATCAAGCAGCGGTTGGGGAAGCGCTCCGCGTACATATCTATTTTTTGCAAGGTAGGCACGTTGATTTCGCAAGGATTGAATCTAAACGTGCTGAAGCTCCGAGTGTTTTTGGCACCACAGAGTATGCATACGCGCCATAAAGCTTCGATGAACAGGGATAATGCTGGCCTCGTAGCAGTCTAGCAAGTCATCCTTAAGTTGATTGCCCCACTCAATGTGGGCGTTTCGCCGGTTAGTCGTCGTGTTTCCATCTAAATTATTTTAGGCACCCCGAACTCTAGGATGATCGGCATTGTTTGCCAGCCCATTGTCGGTTGCTCTGCACGTTCGATCGTTTTGAACCGCATCTACACCTTTTTGGTGTTTTGGTGGTGTCATTGTTGTCTTAAGAGCAGCTAGGGAAGGGGTTAGTCCATCCTTGTAGAGCCTTGCGTACAAGGACAAGGCTGCATACTCTGAGAGGTCGCCCGGTATCCCAGAGTCACCGTTTTAAGACACCTCACCCAGGTGCCATTCAGCTTTCGGCACGGTTGCTACGCCTCCGCTTAGGTATTATTCCTTCGGGACCATCCCTGGACAATTGTCCGCGACTGCTCATTAATTTTGTAACTATATTTAGCAGAAACCCTTGGGACAGGGACCCTTTATCCGCAACCCGAGGACGCGTTCGGTGGCTTTGTCATAGGACCTTCAGTTCCATTCCAAAGGAATCGAAACCCGAACCGAATATATATATGTTCGGTTATGCTTCCTTGGGAATCGATCCGAAGGGCCTATGAAAAAGCCACTCATCGCGTCCTCGGGTTACGTATAGAGGGTCCCTGTACCAAGTGTTTCTGCTGAATATGGTTAAAATGACTAATAAGCAGTCGCCAACAATTGTCCAGGGATGGTCTCGAAGGAATAGACCCTAAGCAGAGGCGTAACAACCGTGCAGAAAGCTGAATGAAACCTGGGTGAGGTCGTTCAAACGGTGACTCTGGGATACCGGGTGACCTCTCAGAGTATGCAGCCTTATCCTTGCATGCGAAGCTCTACAAGGCTGGACATAACATAACATCTGGCAGGACTTTTACTGCCAAGGTTTGACACACCAGAGGAGGTCGAGCCTCAAATAATATAAATAGCTTCAAGGAGCTGTGCAGTGCCCTCATAACACCTTAGGAGGAATGCCCACTTGTCACTGCCGAGGAGGTAGAAAAGTATTGAGAGGCATGAAAAAATATTCCGCTCCGGGACCAGATGGCATCAAGAACTTCTGGTGGAAGAAGTTTTCTTCCACCCACCAGCATCTGGCCTGCATTTCTACCTCATATCCAAGGTCTAGAAAGCCTATTTTGGAATGGTTGGTGGACGGGCGAAAAGTGCTTCTGTCGAAGACGGGAAACTAAGCAGACCATTAGAATTACAGACCGAAAACTTGTCACTCATGTATTCTACATGGATGATCCTAAGATCTATGCTAAAAATGAAGAGAAACTACATCTAGCTGTAGGCATTGTGAAGGAGTACACTGAAGAGATTGGAATGATTTTTGGGTTACAGAAATGCGCCAAGGTTTACTAGACGAAAGGAAAACTTAATAGCATGCCGGAAGCCCCTGAGCTTGTCGACAGAAGCGTTATACGACACTTTGGCACTGGAGAAACGTATACATACCTAGGTGTATGACAGTGCTGCATTCAGGACATGACATTTACAAAGGATACTCTCCGATGCAGATACAAACGTCTCATCCGACGGATTTGGTCTTCCGACCTACCGGCGAGGAACAAAGTATCTGCGACGAACTTGCTCATCCTCCCGGTAGTACTCTATTCATTTAGAGTGGTTCCATGGGCGAAAAACGAGCTCAGATCTCTCGATATCGGGTCCCGAAAGTATATGCGCATGATCAAAAGCATGCACCTTAAATCTTCTATTACGCGACTTTATATCTCACGCCGTCAAGGTGGTCGCGGAATATTGAATCTTGAATGCCTTCACAACAGGATTATTCTGGATATAGTACATATAGTCGCAAATGGACAAGACCCTTTTCTTAAAATGGTCAGGAAACACGGAGAAGTGGACAAAGGAGCGTTTATGCACAAAGCAGCGGAGAAGGCTGCTGAAACACTCGGTCTTTACTAAAATATCAGGGGTGAGCAAAAGGCCTCAAATCTTATCCATCTCGAGTACTTACTCCTGAAGGCCCGGATTAAGAAAGCACAGAAGAAAAACTTCCGCGAACAGCCCCTTGATAATAAGATGCATGGCATCTTCCACAGAAATGTGGAGGATCAGTCAATGTCGTATGAGCTAACGCTTGTATTCCTTAAATCACCCGGATTGAAGTCGGGCACATAGAGCTTCATTTTGGCATAACAAAACGGTGTCATTTTCACTCTCAAATACCGTCGCCACATTTTCAGCCAAGACATTCCGGGTGACACCTGCAGAGCGTGTCGTGTACACCACGAGCATCTACGACACATAATTTCCAGATGTCCAACCCATGCGTGAACGACCTACATCCAAAGGATCAATGTGGCACTAAGAGTGCTTTATTACCGCTAAACGCTCCTAGGGAATTAGATTAAACTGTCAAAAATGAGAAGTGCCGCATGTACTGAAACTTTATATTCTCGACAATTGTCTCTGTTACGCAGTCGAATCCTGACATAGTTCTTCATGACTTCGAGAAACGAACCATGTTCGTTATCGAATTTTTCGCATCGGCGCTCTTGGAAGTGCCAAGGTTTCACTGGCTGAAAGCCTGAAAAGCATCCCTGCGTGTCAAAAAAAGGCTGAGACACTTGCGGGAAAAATGCAGAAGGCGGTCGTCCTTGTGTTCCTCCGTGTCCTCAGGGTGCACGAGACTTTCGCCGGATCTCCGTATCGAATTCGTCGCAGACTGTAACCACCTATCTCTCGGTCGTGAGACGTGGCTACAGCTGAAATGTTACCGCGATATCGCTGGGAGCGTGTGCATTTTTTCAGATTAACACCCGTTCTCGCCAAAATCCTGCGTTCGTCCTCATAACAAACTTTGAACTATATATATACATATTGAAAGATGAGGTTAAACAACCACCGCAGGGCCCCACTGGGAGAAACTGTCATCTAAAAATGACACCGGCTCCCTGTAGGACCGCGGTAAGTCTCACTCATGGCCACGTCTCACAACCGTGAGATACGTGGTATATATATATATATAATTTGCTTGGTAAAATAAGTAATAATAATTGGAGTCCTCCAAATTTTCAGTGCACAGGTTATCATGCTTTGCACATCTTTCTCAATTCAGAAATGAAAACCCTTGTTTCCACAAATTTGATGAGTAGTTATTAATTATGCTTTCAGTTTGTAAATACGGAAGCAAAAAATAATTTAACTTACTTAATTCTCTGAATAGTTTAAAGTCGGAAAAAGTGAACTGTCATTGTGATGTGTCAGAAACACATTTTTGTTAAAACGATAGTCATAGATATTTAGTGATTATAATAAATTTTAATGAATCATTTTTTAGATACTCATTTTGGCTCTTTGTGCACACAGATATATTGTTGATACCTTTCCCTTAAATATTATGGAAACATTGGTATAATTTTCACATTTTCTAAAACAGACAAAAACGTCTCCTTTGCGAAACATGATTCAAAAATGTGCAATATTAATTTTTTTAGGGAGCATCTGCTCATTACGAAAGTTTATTTCCACCTTTTTTCCTTTCATACATTTGAAAAGTCCGTTTCAAGCATACTGAAATAATGAAACTATTTTATAGCTTAAATGGAGTAGAAATAAATATCTACCCATGTGAGAATTTTCGTTAGCACCATGAGTAAAACCGCATGCCCAAATTCGGCCCGTCCCGTGTTTTACATTTAACACTTTTTACGTTTGCCACTTTTTACATTTATAAGAAAATCGTGTCCAACAACGGCTCGAAAATGGCCCGACCATCAAGTGAACAATGAAAAACCTTTTTTAAATAAGTAATGCCGACTATCGGCCCAAATCTGACCCAAACATAGCCTGAACATCAGGTGAACTATTAGAAATCTTTCTTAAACGAGTGATGCCCACTATCGGTCAAGCAAACAATTAACGCCGACTGTAAACGCAACTCTGACTCAAACATGACCCGACAATCGTTTGAGATATAAGAAATCTTTTTTATATGAGTAAGGCCGATTATCGGCCTAAATGTGGCCCAATTATGGCCCAACATTTGCTTGAACTATGGGAAATCTTCCTCAGGGTGTAACGCCGACTATCAGCCCAACTCTGACCCAAACATTGTGCGACCATCGGGTGATAACAAAAATTACTTGATCGAAAGAAATGCGTTTATTTCAGTTATTTGTTTTTCTTCCCCCAAGAATTTGCTAGCTTAAGTTCAGTAAATATTATTTAGACGCTAAAAATTCATGTCTTGACTCAAGGAAATAATTTATTTGGAGATATTTCTTTCTTACAAAGAAATATTTCTTTGCAATAAATGTGAAAAATATTCTTAGGAACTAAGATCCTAATTTCTTTGAATTTATGTTTTACAACGTGAGACATATTTCCTTATTTCAATGCAATCGATTCTTTGAAGTCATAGATACGTATTTAAATTAACTAATTTATCTTTTTATATTTATTCATATTTATTTATTAACTAATTTATAATATGTGGATCAAGTAATTCACGTTTCTTTGGGTGAACAAAATGTTTTTACCAGAAAATAATTATTTATTGAATGAAAAAAAAAAAATTAATCTTATTCTAAAAATTGACATGTTTCTTGCAAGTAAATAATTATATAGATTTGAAAAATAGTTCTAAGATTTGAATGTGGATTTATTTCATTGGAAGAAATCTCCATTTGAATGAACAATCTGGAATTAATTATTTCGAACAAATATTTGTTCGAACAGAGGAAATACTTTTTTTAAATAAATGTATTTGAATTTTGTTGAAATAAGTATTTTTTCATTTAATATTTTTGGAATTTGGAATAGAAGTTTTGTAATGTGCTCCTTGAGGGCTTACAGTTTTATTCTACCTCTCCCCTATTCCTTTACACACACCCCACACACTTACTTGGCGGTGAGAAGGAGGCCTAAAATTTAAGGTGAATTCCAAACCACAAAAAATAACGTTTTCAAGTATTCGGACAACCTTTTTCTCTAGGCTCTTCCAGAGTGCGAGGCGAGAATAGATCCCTCAAACAGTCGGAGTGATTTTGAAGCTGATGCCTTGGCCCTCACGACCATTGCCTACTTTAATTCAACATTTTAATATATTTATTTAATTGTACATTTATTTCAGTACAAAGAACACTGGTTCGAATGAAATTTTCATCAAATCCGTTGAAAGAAACGTTTACTCAGTTCATGAAAAAGAAATTGATCATTCTAAATTAATATTTTTTTCGATAGTAAAATTCTGATTTGCAACTTTCAGTAGTTTAGGACAAATGAGGCTGGGTACCGCAGAGCGTATTACCTCACAATAGAATTGGTACGTCACCTGATACTACTATGCTATCTCTGTTCCCAGCATCCGCACTCACTCTGCTTGAAATATGTTAAGAATTTTGGTTCATGTCATGAAAATAAAGGTAAATGTTACTATCAAAGTAATATTAACAAAAGTTAATTTCGTTCTTATTTTGATATTTAGACCGATATCAAGTAATCATAGTTGGCCCGACGTTGGAAGCGTATGATGAGCCAACATTCGGCATAAAGCGTCGGCCATAGTTATCATTTGGGTAGTTGGACCGACTTCAAGTAGCCATAGTTGGCCTATCCTTGGTAGTGTATGGTAAGCCAATAATCGGTGTAAAATGTCGGCCCGTAATTATCATTTAGGCAGTTCGGCCAAATTGAAATAGTCAGAGGTGACCTGAATACGGTAGTATATGATGAGGCAACAGTCAGCAAAGAACGTCGGCCCGTAGTTATCATTTGGGTATGTTCGACGAGCTCTGGCTGACAAAGTTGGCTCAACTTTGGGATAGTTAGCCAGACTATAAGTTGATGGAAAAATTTCACATGCGTATCTGTTCTTGAACCAAATTTGTGTATACATTTTTTATTGCTGGGAAAGTGTATTAGGAACCTAGGTTGCTGGTGAAATAATAATTAGTGCTCAATACAATAAAAAATAAATTCGCAATTGTACAATATGGTTATCAGCACGGGCAATTTCCCGCTTATCCTTGAAAAACCTTGACTTGTTCCACCATGAAAATAACTTCAATATTACCCAGGGTCTGACTATTACAGGTTTTACTACTAAAATTGGATTTTCCTTCAGGGGCCATTCAAAAAATACAAAGGCCTCCAAGGGGGGGGGGGGGGGGGGGTTTGGACATGGATAGTTAAGCTAATGTAAAAGTTACATGCACTTACTTCAGAAAAGGCGTTATTTGGATGGGGGGGGGGGGGGGGTCAGAATTGTCACGAAAAAGCATTACGAATTTTTGAAATGGCCCCCTAGTATATCTGTCGTCCTAAGAAACAACAAATTAAACCAAAACCATTATTCTGCTATTCACAGGCATAAACGCTAAATTGACATTTTAATAAAAATTTACATAACGTCAGTTGTCGGTACTTTGAGTCATGCTCTCTAAAATCCAAAACTTTCTGCGAAGGAAAGATAGACAAAAATAAAAAAATGCACTAAGCATCTGCCAGATTTTTGAATTATAAATTGAAATGCTAAACTTAACTCATTTAAAAATTTGTGTATGATCTAAGTTTGTGCTTTTTTGCAAATTTAAACTCTAATTTATGGTTAAATTCATGTTGTAATACAACAACAAATTGAAGTTATTCAAGCCACCTGAAAGAAATCTATTTGACTAGCATAATAACTTAACTGACCAGCAAATAGGCGACTATACTAGAAATATATTTTTTATTTCAATAACGTCCTTTAAATCTTCACCAATTCTATGAGCATGCTTTTAAATTACGTTAATAAATAAGACTATAACGTGTATTAATAATGTAATGCATTATTGCTCCGATTTGGCAGAATTTAGGTAAACTAAAAGGTAAATAAAACTAAAAATTCATCTTGAAATCATTATCCGTTTAGATAATCACTTATGCCTTTCCATCACAGATACAATGTAGGAAAAAATGTATTGATAACAAAAAACAAAAAGAAAATGAATTAGAGCAGGAAATGATCAGTATGACGCTAATCAGCTGGGAAATCTAAAAGTAAGCATTACAGAATAATTATTGTAACACCACTCTGTTAGAAATGTTTGTGATTTCGCCACACTTTTACTACGCGATTTTCCAGCGAATAAGTGATTTTCTATTTGAGTAAGATGAGGATTGCGCCCTGCTAGTCTAGTAATAACAAATTCGACTTAGAGCTTGGCGGTTAGGGCTCGATTTTCCGTTCCTGCGAATTTTTATTTTTTTCTTAAACTTTCTTCCGCAACGTTTCGGAATGTGTATAGTATATCACTTACGAAAAGATTCCACCAAGTTCGTATATATCAATATTTTATTTATTTATGTTAAAATTATTCAAAATTGAAAATTCATAAAATAAAGACAAGTAAGAATAATAAAAATATATAAATAAAAGTATATTTTATTACAATAAAAGATACTGGAACTGAAAATTCATTGTAATAATAAAATAAATATTAAAATAACACGCCCAGCTTTCGAAAGCTTAAGCGATTTGGTTGTTTCTTTCGAGATTATTATGTGACTGCTATCTTAGTCAAATATTTACCTACTTTTGAAAAATGAAACATTATATATAATAGTGAAAAAAAACCTAGTAATCGCCAGTCTGCCATTCAAGTTTATGAAGTGATTGTCAGTCCAATCTTCGCCAGTTAATGAGTCACATATCAAAGGTTATACATTTTTTATTTCATTCTTTAATTGAAAACATAAGAAATCCCTATGGTTTTATTGTAAAATTATTTTTTCGAATGCCTTCTTAAAGTTTTGTTTTTACATATTTTTTAGTAAGCCTATATGTTAAAAGTGGTGTAGTAATAAACTAATGTCAAACCCAGGGTTTTCCTTACCATAACAAATCCAAATTTCTGATGGATTACTCGGTTTGGCGATGACTGGGTCAATGTAAAAGTTGTCAATACCAAGTAATCGTCATGCCAATCAAATGTTTGAATAAATATTAAAACTCTATATTAAAAATTTTTTATTAATAAAAATTAATTCTGGGCACCGAACAACATCATACAACAAGTAACAAACATTTCTTTCCTTCTGTTTTTACGACAACATGAGTCCTACTTTCTTCCGTCATGTAGTAAGAATTGAAACATTTTTCTGCTTTAGTCAGGAGTCTCCTGAATTATTTTTTCTTCTTGAATACATTTAAAGCTGAAAGCTTGAAATATACGTTAATTGGTATATCAGTGTTGAAACTTACTATACCAATTTATGTTTTTTGTTTTGTGGTTACAATTGCACAGGTCCATTAAAGAGCTGGTGGACGTCAAGTCAAGTACATATCAGACAGTAATTGAGATCTATAAAAAGAGAAAATACATCAAATTCCCGACACTGAAAAAAAATCTTGAATCATAGAAAACTTACTTGAATCAACGAAATGATCGTACTGAATACGTCCTCAATACTGAATACTGATGTAAAAGTTTTCCTCAATTGGAAGATGTGATTCCTTGGTTTAAAGAAGCCTACCCTAAATTTTATCAAATATTTCTTGGTAACAAAGCAATGGGTTTTTGATATGATGAAATATTACTGTCATTCTAAGATGCAATATATTGTGCAGAATAAGCATGTAACAAAGTTGATAAAATATCAATTGATTCAAGGAACCAAGTTCTTGATTTCAAAGAAGGGAGAATTAATTAAAAAACAACGTAAGTTATCCAAATAAATGCAGCTTCTTATAAAACAAATATTAAATTGACCTACAAAAATACCAAAATTCAAACAAAAAAAATTGAATAGTTGAATCAAAAAAATTCAAATGTAGCATTTTTTGATAAGTTTAATGTAATACTAATAAATATAAGTTAATATTATTTTGATATTAAAATTTTTTTCCGGGTTATTTTATGAGAAAATAAAGAAAAAGTACCGATGAATCCTATGCTAGTCACAAATCTCTGTTAGCATCAAAAGAAAAGAAAATCATAAAGTCGCATAGAAAAACTGTGTAGAAGCAAAATACAGAAATAAACACTAATGAATCTTACTTTGGCAAAAGTTTCTATCGGCATCAAAAGAAGAGCAACTCAAAGAAAAAGATGTAGAAGTTCTGAAATATGTTCCAATTAATATTCCAGTTCACAAAACTGTCTACATCACGAGGCCAGTTCCTGTTCCAGTTCTTGTGAAGTCCCCCAAACATTTTTCCAGACCATTCAATGTTGCAGTAGAAACTTCAGTTCCAGTTCCAGTGCCTACAGGGATTACTCATCCATTTCCACATGCAGCGCCAGTAGTAATCAAGATGCCTGTTCCACTTAAAGTAGCTTATCCAGTTCCAATGCCGTTCAAAGTTCCACTTTCATACCCAGAGCCTTTTCCAGTTCGGGCTCCTATTGGAGTTGCTCTTTCTTTCCCTGTTTCAGATGAAATATTAATTAAAAGATTTGCCAGACTTGGGTCGTTTACATGGCTTAGGTAAAAAAAAAATCTTATTCTATCTTATGTCAAATCATCTTATTTTTTCACTGCTAAATTAAATTTAAAGTAAATTCTATTACGAGGAGAAAAATTGAGCCGCCGGGTGCAAGAACCAGCCCGACGCTCGAAAACGCGTAAAAGAGTTGTCCGATCGTCTCAAAGAAAGAAAATGTTTAAAATCGAAAGATCAATTTTTATTAAATGTGGAATCATAGAGAATAAGGACATGAAACTTTTTCTCATTAGAATTTTTGTTTGCAAACGTTTATTTTTAGTAATAAGAACGAAATATTGAAAAAAGCTGCTCCCTGATTTAATTAAGTTTTAAAACATAAATCGTTCTAACTCGGCCAGATATTATTAAAATAAGTTGAT
>JAABKJ010008658.1:0-11394 GCA_011634705.1 Andricus grossulariae | reverse complement strand
TTTCAAACGCTTTTAATTAGAAATGATAAATTTTCATAGTCTTTCTAATGAAAGTGTCAAATTTTCCAAATTTTAGTTTAAAATTTTTTATTTTGAGAGCTGCTAATTTAAGTTTTTTAAATTTCAAACATTTTAAATTTCAAATTATTCAGTATCAAACGCTTTTAATTAGAAATTATACAAGTTTAATTCCTTTTTATTCCGTTCGAAATATTGTCTTTTATTTATTTTTTTAATTTTGCCTGATCTAACATTCTTTTATTTGGAATGTTGTCAATTTTAAACGCTTTTGATTAGAAATGATGCAAGTTTAATTTATATTTATTCTATTCGAAATATTGTTCTTTTTTCAAATTGAATAATATAATTCAAAATTCTTTGATTTCAAATGATCCAGTTCTTCAATTTGTAATCTGAAATTATTCAATTTTGAACATTTTCAAATTATCTTTTTTTCGCAATTTTAATCTGAATTCATTAATTTTCGGGATTCCAAAATTGAAAATAAAATTGTTCAATTTTGGATGCTTTGAATTTCAAACTATATTATTTAAAACGCTTCAATTTGAAAGTAATACAATTTCAATTCCTTTTTCCCCCATTTCAAAAATTGTTCTTGTTTTTGATTTTATCTAATCCAAAATTGTTTCATTTGGAGAATATTCAAATCTGAACACTTTTAATTCGAAAAGATACAAGTTCAATTTCTTTTTATTCCATTCGATATATTGTTATTATTTTTTAATTTCACCTAATCTGAAATTATTTTATTTAGATCCTTCTTAATTTTAAACGCTTTTAATTAGAAATGATGTATGTTTAATTTACTTTTATTCTATTCGAAAGATTGTTCTTTTTTAAATTGAATAATATAATTAAAATTTCTTTGATTTTAAATGATCCAGTTTTCTAATTTGTATTCTGAAATTATTCAATATCGAACATTTTCAAATTATCCAATTTTCTTAATTTTAATCTGAATTCATTAATCTTCGGAATTCCTAATTTGATTTTTTTTATTTTGAACGCTCTTAACTCAAATTATATAATTTAAAACACGTCGATTTTAAAATAATACAAGTTAAATTCCTTTTTAATCCATTTGAAATATTGTCTTTTATTTTATTTTTTTAATTATATTTAAATATATTCAAATATTTAAATATATTTTCAATTTCAATCTCTTTTGCACAATTAGAAATGATGCAAGTTCAATTCTTTGTTATTCTATTCAAAATGTTATTTTTCCAATTAAATAATATAATTAAAATTTCTTTGATTTTAAATGTTCCAGTTTTCCCATTTTTAATCTGAAATTATACAATTTTGAGCATTTTCAAATTATCCTATTTTCGCAATTTTAATCTAAATTCTTTAACTTTCGGGATTCTCAAATTGAAAATAGAATTGTTTAATTTTGAACGCTTGAATTTCAAATTCTACAATTTAAAACACTTTCATTCAAAAATAATACAAGTTTAATTTCTTTTTATTCCATTTGAAATATTGTCCTTTTTTTTGTAAATTCTACTTGATCGAAAATTATTGGATTGGGAAAATTTTCAATTTTGAACGCTTTTATTTAAAAATAATACAAGTTCAATTGCTTTTCATTCCATTCGAAATATTTTATTTTTCAAATTTTACCTAACCTAAACTTCTTTTATTTGGAATGTTTTTAATTTTACACCCTTTAAATTAAAAATGATGCAAGTTTAAGTTCTTTTTATTGTATTCGAAATATTTTTTTCAATTAAATAATATAATTAAAATTTCTTTGATTTTAAATTATCTAGTTTTTCAATTTGTAATCTGACATTATACAATTTTAAACATTTTCAAATTATCCTATTTTTGCAATTTTAATCTGAATTCTTGGGATTCTTGAATTGAAAATAGAATTGTTCAATTTTGAAGGTTTAAATTTTAAATTATACAATTTGAAACGCTTTCACTTAAAAATAATACAATTTCAATTCCTTTTTATTCTATTTCGAAAATTGTTCTTTTTTTAATGTTATCTAATCTAAAATTGTTTTATTGGGAAAATTTTATATTTTGAACGCTTTTAATTAAAAATTATTCAAGTTCAATTCCTTTTAATTCCATTCGAAATCTTGTCTTTTATTAAAAATTGTCTTTTTTACCTAATATAAAATTCTTTTATTTTGAATGTTTTCAACTTTAAACTCTTTGAATTAGAAATTATGTAAGTTCAATTCTTTTTTATTCTATTCGAAATATTATTTTTCAATTCAATAATATAATTGAAATTTCTTCGATTTTAAATTATCTAGTTTTCCAATTTGTATCTGAAATTATTCAATTTTGAGCATTTTCAAATTATCCTATTTTCGCAATTTTAATCTAAATTCATTAACTTTCGGGATTCTTAAATTGAAAACAAAATTGTTAAATTTTGAACGCTTTGAATTTCAAACTATAAATTTAAAATGCTTTCATTCGAAAATAATACAATTTCAATTCCTTTTTATTACACTTCAAATATTGTTCTTTTTTCAATTTTATCTCATCTAAAATTGTTTTATTTCGATAATTCTTTATTTTGAACGCTTTTAATTAGAAACAATACAATTTAAATTTCTTCGATTTTTAAATGATCCAGTTTACCTAATTCTAATCTGAAATTATTCTATTTTGAACATTTTGAAATTATCCCTTTGTCGCAGTTTCAATCTGAATTCACTCAGTTTCTAGAATCATTGATTCAAAATTAAATTGTTCAATTTTTCTTTAAATTTTTTTTTTCAATTTCAATTAAAAAAAAAAGCTTCAAATTACAAATGATAAAATTCTAACTTATTTCTCATGGAATAGTACAGTTTTTAAAATTTTAGTTCCAAATTTTCAAATTTTGAAACTTTAGATTATAACTTGGAAAGTTTTTAATTTTTCACTTTTAAACGCTTTTAATTAACATCAATAATAATTTTATTCATTTGATTTCTAAATGATCCAGCTTCTCCAATTCTAATATGAAATTATTCAATTTTAAACATTTTGCAATTGTCCATTTTTTCAATTTTAATCTGAATTGATTCATTTCCTAGAATCTTCAATTCAAAATGGAATTGATCAATTTTGAACGCTATGAATTATAAATGATACAATTTTAATGCCTTCTTCATGAAAATGGCGAATTTTGACAATTTTATTCTCAAATTTTTCAATGTTAGGAACTACTGATTCGAAATTTTTTAATTGAAAAGATTTTTAATTTCAAATTATACAACTTAAAACTCTCCTATTTAGAAATGACACAAGTTCAATTCCTTTTAATTCCATTGGAAATATTGTCCTTTTTTCTAATTTTATATAATAAACTAAAGTTGTCTCACTTGGAACATTTCCAATTTAAAACGCCTTCATTTAAAAATAATAAAAGTTCAGTCAATTTTGAACGCTTTTAATTAAAAATTATGAGAGTTTAATTCCTTCTTATTCTATTCGAAATATTTTTTTTCTTTCAGATTAAATAATATAATCAAAATTTCTTTGATTTTAAATAATAAAATTTTTCAAATTGTAATCTGAAATTACTCAATTTTGAACATTTTTAAATTATCCTATTTCCTTAATTTTAATCTGAATTCATATATCTTCGAAATTCTTAGTTTGAAAAAAAAAATTAATTTTGAACGCTTGAAACTCAAATTATATAATTTAAAACACGTTCATTTAAAAATAATACAAGTTCAATCCCTCTTCATTACATTCAAAATATTGTATTTTTTTAAATTTTACCTAATCCAAACTTCTTTTATTTGAAATGTTTTCAATTTTAAATGCTTTTAATCAGAAATGATGCAAGTTCAAATTGTTTTTATTCTATCCGAAATATCGTTACTTTTTTAATATAAATAGTAAATCAATTTTGTTAGAATCTGTATTATCATCGGAGAAGGTAACGGATCGAGAAGAGAAATCCACACATAACATGAAAATCTACAATAGCTTACAGTAGCTTAGTGGTTAGAGCACCTGATCGGAAATCAGTTGACCTGGTGTTCGAATCCCAGCGGAGTGAAAGGAGAAGATCTTTTTTCTGAATAAAATTTACTTAATACTAAAATTGGGAAATTTTATTTTTATTTGCAGTGCTAGGTACATACAATAAAGGAAATCAGTATAAGGTCAAGGTACCAAGGGCAGAGACTATATTTCTGGCCATTGAATCTTCAACTGAAAGTCAACGACGATTTTTAAAGTCTTCCAGGCCATTTACTTTGAATATTTTAGATCCATCTGGAGAAACGGCTTTTACGATCAAAAAAAAAATTGGATGGGGATGTTTACCAGGATGGTTGCATGTGAGTAGCCACTTCAAAATATTATAGTCAGAGTAAAATGTACTTTATACATATAAAAGCTTTCCTAGAACACAAAAAATATTAATAAATTTTCAGTTAAAAATTAATTTTTTCCCAAAAAAAAAATTTAACCAGTTGAATTCAACGAAAAAAGAGGATTTTTTGAACAAAATAATTGAATCCTGAACCAAAAAGATAAATTTTCAACAATTAATTTCCTACCAAATAGTTAAATTTTCAACTCATAAAGGATCAATTATCAACCAAAAATGGAATAGTGCAATTTCCAGGTAAGAAAATTAATTTTAAATAAACAGAAAACGAATTTTCAACAAAATAGTTCAATTTTCAAACAAAGAGGTGGATCTTCAACTGATAAATAGAATTTTTAACAACGCCTTCCAACTTTGAACCGAATAGTTGAATTTTCAACAAAAAAGTTTTTCTGCCAAATACTTCAATTTTCAAATAAATAGTTTAATTTGCAACCAAATAGTTGAATTTTTGCGCAATGATTGATTTTTCAACAGAGAAATTAATTTTGAATCAAATGGTTATAGTTTCTAACAAATTTTGGAAATTTTTAGCCAAAAAGACGAATTTTCTAAAAACCAGTTAATTTTTCAAGTAAATAGTTGAATTTTTAACCAACTAGTTGAATTTTCTACCAAAATAGTTGAATTTTCAACAAAAAATATGAATCTTCAACTAAAAAAAATAAACTTTTCATAAATTAGTTCACTTTCAAACCAAGTAGTTGACTTTCACCAAAAAATATGAGTTCTAAACGAAACATGTAAAAGTTGATATTTAAAAAAAAATTCAAATTTAAAATTAAAAACAGTTGAATTTAACCAAAAAAGACTAGTTTTCATCAAAACAATTAAATTTTCAACTCGAAAATATTAATTTACTACAAAAAAGTTCATTCTCCACCGACAAGCTAAATTTTTTAATAAATAGTTGAATTTTTAACCAAATAATTTTATTTTCTACCAAAACTTCTATCAAGAGATCAATTTTCAAACCCAAAAAGATGAAGTTTCAACAAAAGAGGTGAATTTGCAACTAACTGCTTGAATGTTTAACTAGAAAAGATCAATATTTTATTAAAAATATCAATTTTCAACAAAAAATGTAAAAGTTTCATTTAGTGTTATATGTTTTTTTATGATTTTTTTATGATTCTTCAGCCAAAAAAAAAATGAATTTTCTGCCAAAGTGATTAATTTACTACTAAACAAGATGAATTTTAATATTAAAAAAACGAAGTTTTAACAAAAGACATTAATTTTTAATCAAATAGTTGAATTTTCAATAAGAAATGAAATAGTTACATTTTCAGTTAAAAAAATTAATTCTAAACCAAAGAGATGAATTTTCAACTAAAATGATGAATTTTAAAAGAAAAATGCATTTTTAACAAAGTAGTGCAACTTTCAACCAAGTATTTCAAATGTCAACAAAATGCATGCATTTTCAAATAGTTGAATTTTCAACTAGAAAAGATCAATTTTCAATTTAAAATATTAATTTTCAACCAAAACTGTAATAGCTACCAGTTCAAAAAATTAATTCTCAACCAATAAAATAGAATTTTCAATAAAATGGTTAAATTTTCAAGCAAAGAAGAATTTTTAACTAAAATGATGTATCTTAATAAAAAAATTGATTTTTAACAAATTAGTTCAAATTTCAACCAAGTTATTGAATCTTTAACGAAAAAGAAGAATTTCCAACCAAAAAGATTAAGTTTCTATCAAAAAAACGAATTTTCAACCAAATACATGAATTTTCAACCAAATAGTTGAATTTTCATCTAGAAAAGATCAATTTTCAATTGAAAATATTAATTTTCAACCAAAAATAAAATAGCTACATTTTCAGTTAAAAAAATTATTTCTCAACCAATGAAATAGACTTTTCAACAAAGTGGTTAATTGAACTACTTTATTGAAGTTTGTACTCTTTTGTTAAAAACCATTTGTTTGGTTGAAGATTCATCATTTGACTTAAAAATTCATCTCCTTTGATCGAAAATTAATTTTTTTAACTGAATATGTAACTTTTCCATATTTGGTTGAAAATTTATCTTTTTTTGTTTAAAATTCAACCGTTTACAGAAAATTCATCTTTTGGCTTGAAAGTGCAACAATTTGGATTAACTTTTTTTCTTTCTTGGCTGAAAAATCCTTATTTGTTGAAAATTCACCTCTTCGATTGAAAACTGAACTATTTTGTTCAAATTCTTTCAATCAATTAATTTTTTTTAACTAAAAATGTATGTTTTCCATTCTTGGTTGAAAATTGATCATTTTTAGTTGAAAATTCGTCTTTGTTGATAGAAAACTAATCTTCTTAGTTTGAAATGTCCTCTTTTTTCTGTCTTGACTGGAAAATCTTTATTCCTTGAAAATTCGTCTTTTTGATTTGAAAATTCCTTTTTTTTTGGTTTAATGTAATTTTTTTGCGGAAAATTAACTTTTGTATTTTTAGTAAAAATTTAATGTTTTTTTTGTTTAAATATCAATTATTACATTTTTTGTAGGTTGAAAATTCAGCTATCTTCCTTAAAATTTAATTATTTTTTTGAAACACCAACTTTTTAGTTACAAATTCAACTATTTGGTTGAAAATTCGTTTTTTTGTGTTTATTAAATCATCAAGTACTACATTTTTTGTTGAGAATTCATTTTTTTGCTCCAAATTCAACTTTCTGGGTTCAAAATAACTGTCTTCTAAATAATCTGGGGGTTTTGGCTTGAAAATTTAATTATTTGGTTGAAAATTTTACGTGTTTTTGGTTGAAATATAATCTTTTTTTAATACAAATTCGACCGTTTTGTTGAAAATTCAACTATTTGGTTAAAGTTGAACTATTTGGTTGATTGTTCGTCTCTTGCTTCAAATGTCAACGATGTGATTTTAAGTGCAACTGTTTAGTTAAAAATCAATTCTTTTAATTTAAAATTCAAATATTTGGTTGAAAATTCAACTCTTTGGTTACAAGTTTAACTATTTTGTTTTAAATCAGTCTCTTGCTTTAAATTTCAACTATGTGGTTTTAAGTGTAACTGTTTGGTTAAAAAATTAATTTTTTTGGTTTAAAGTTTAAATAATTGGTTGAAAATTGAACTATTTGTTCAAAAGTTCAACTATTTTGTTGAAATTTTATCTCTTGATTTAAACTTCAACTTTTGGTTGCAAATGCATCTATTTGGTTAAATTTTTTTTTCAAATTCAAATATTTGGTTGAAGTCGAAGATTCAAATGATTTGCTGAACATTTGTCTATTTGGACAGAAAATTCGTCGTTTTTGATTGGAATTTTTTTTTTTTTTTTTCGAAAATTGTTGAAATTTCATCTTTTTTGTTTGAAAATTGGGCTTAGATGAAAATGCATCGTTATAGGTTGACAATTCAAGTGTTAGATTAAAAATTAAAATATTTTGTTTAAATTTTTATTATCTTGTTTAAAATTTTAGTATTTTGTTGAAAAGTCATCTTTCTTGGTCGAAAATGTAACTGTTTTGTTGAAAATTAGTCCTTTTGGATTGAAAATTCATCTTTTATGGTAGAAAAATAATCTTTTTTGGTTGAAGTAAATAAATTTCAAATTTTAATCAGACATTGTTTTATTTCGCTTACAAAATATTTTATGTAAAAATGTTACATTAAAATGCTGTTCTTTGAATATTAATGGTCAGAGGGAAAATTAAAAATTGGTCAGGCAAAGATCAGAAAAAAAGTCAGGGAATTTCGAAAATTAAGTTTTGCGGCTATCCTGGGTATACAGAAATCTGTATAAAACTTTCTTTAAATTTTCTAGAATATTAGAGTGGAATCCAATGAATTTATTGGAACCGTAGAACAAAGTTTTACATTTTTGGGCCCCAGATTTACAGTTTATGATGCAATAAGAAATCCTCTTTGTTATATCGAAGGTCCCAATGTGTACGCATGCTGCATGTACAAGGAGGCATTATTCCAGGTTTATTTTGACATATTTTTATGTATTTTGGACCTTAAGTTATTATATAAAATATTTTTTATTATAGGCTTTTCAAACATTTTTATGAAATTTTTACCTGTGCAGGATTTAGTCCTTTAGTTTTAAAACTTTAGCATTCCATTTTTCAGCCTAAAAAGGGACGACTGAAAAATCCCGACAAATAAGATTCCTGAATTGGTAAGTTCCCGAATAATAAAATTCCTGAATAATAAAATTCCCAAACAGTTTATAATATTACCGAATTGGAAAATTCCCGATTAATAAATTTCCCGGCAGTTTATAATATTACCGAATAATACAATTTTTGAATGATAAAATTCCTGAATTGGAAAATTCCCGAATTATGAAATTCCCGAATAACAAAATTTCTGAATAATAAAATTACTGAATTATAAAAATTCAGAACAGTTTATAATATTACCGAACTGGGAAAATCCCGAATACTAAAATTTCCGATTTGGAGAATTCCCGAATTGGATAATTCCCGAATAATAAAATTCCAGAATAATAAAATTCCCGAACAGTTTATAATATTACCGAATTGGGAAATTCCCGACTAATAAATTTCCCGGCAGTTTATAATGATACCGAATAATACAATTTTTGAATAATAAAATGCCTGAATTGGCAAATTCCCGAATAATAAAATTCCAGAATAAAAAAATGTCTGAATAATAAAATTACCGAATTATAAAATTTCAGAACAGTTTTTAATATTACCAAATTCGAAAAATCCCGAATACTAAAATTTCCGAATTGGAAAATCCCCAAATAATAAAATTCCATAATAATAAAATTCCTGAACAGTTTATAATATTACCGAATTGGAAAATTCCCGATTAATAAATTTTCCGGCAGTTTACAATATTAACGAATAATAAAATTTTTTAATAATAAAAATCCTGAATTGGAAAATTCCCGAATAATAAAATTCCCGAATTATGAAATTCCCGAATAACAAAACTTCTGAATAATAAAATTACCGAATTATAAAATTTCAGAATAGTTTATAATATTACCGAATTGGGAAAATCCCGAATTCTAAAATTCCCGAATAATAAAATTCCAGAATAATAAAATTCCCCAACAGTTTATAATATTAACGAATTGGAAAATTCCCGATTAATAAATTTCCTGTCAGTTTATAATATTATCGAATAATAAAATGTTTGAATAATAAAATTCCCGAATAATAAAATTCCCGAATTATGAAATTCCCGAATAATAAAAGGGAAGACTGAAAAATCCCGAAAAATAACATTCCCGACACTGTAAAATTTCCGAATCGGAAAATTCACGCATAATCAAATTCCCTAATAACAAAATTCCCGAATTATAAAATTTCAGAACAGTTTATAATATTGCCGAATTTGGAAAATCCCGAATACTAAAATTTCCGAATTGGAAAATTCCCTAATAATAAAATTCCAGAATAATGAAATCCCCGAACAGTTTATAATATTACCGAATTGGAAAATTCCTAATTAATAAATTTCCCGACAGTTTGTAATATTATCGAAAAATAAAATTTTTGAATAATAAAATTCCGGAATTGGAAAATTCCCGAATAATAAAATTCCCGAATTATGAAATTCCCGAATAACAAAATTTCTGAATAATAAAATTACCGAATTATAAAATTTCAGAATAGTTGATCATATTACCGAATTGGGAAAATCCCGAATTCTAAAATTCCCGAATAATAAAATTCCAGAATAATAAAATTCCCCAAGAGTTTATAATATTAACGAATTGGAAAATTCCCGATTAATAAATTTCCCGGCAGTTTATAATATTATCGAATAATAAAATTTCAGAGCAGTTTATAATATTACCGAATTGGGAAAATCCCGAATACTAAAACTTCCGAATTGGAAAATTCCCGAAAAATAAAATTCCTGAATTGGAAAATTCCAGAATAATAAAATTCCCGAACAGTTTATAATATTACCGAATTGGAAAATTCCCGACTAATAAATTTATCGGCAGTTCACAATATTAACGAATAATAAAATTTTTGAATAATAAAATTCCTGAATTGGAAAATTTCCGAATAATAAAATTCCCGAATTATGAAATTCCCGAATAATAAAAGGTACGACTGAAAAATCCCGAAAAATAACATTCCCGACACTGTAAAATTTCCTAATCGGAAAATTCACACATGAGAAAATTTCTGAATAATAAAATTACCGAATTATAAAATTTCAGAACAGCTTATAATATTACCGAAATGGGAAAATCCCGAATACTAAAACTTCCGAATTATAACATTCCTGAATTGGAAAATTCCAGAATAATAAAATTCCCGAACAGTTTATAATATTACCGAATTGGAAAATTCCCAATTAATAAATTTCCCGGCTGTTTATAATATTATCGAAAAATAAAATTTTTGAATAATAAAATTCCTGAATTGGAAAATTCCCGAATAATAAAACTCCCGAATAACAAAATTTCTGAATAATAAAATTACCGAATTATACAATTTCAGAACAGTTTATAATATTACCGAATTGGGAAAATCCCGAATACTAAAATTTTCGAATTGGAAAATACCCGAATAATAAAATTCCAGAATAATAAAATTCCCGAACAGTTTACAATATTACCGAATTGGAAAATTCCCGATTAATAAATTTTCCGGCAGCTTATAATATTGCCGAATAATAAAATTATTGAATAATAATATTCCTGAATTGGAAATCTCCCGAATAATAAAATTCCTGAATTATGAAATTCCCGAATAATAAAATTCCCGAATTATGAAATTCCCGAATAATAAGAGGGACGACTGAAAAATCCCGAAAAATAACATTCCCGACACTGTCAAATTTCCGAATCGCAAAATTCACGCATAATAAAATTCCCGAATAACAAAATTTTTGAATAGTAAAATTCCCGAATTATAAAATTTCAGAAGAGTTTATAATATTACCGAATTGGGAAAATCCCGAATACTAAAACTTCCGAATTGTAAAATTACCGAGTTATACAATTTCACAACAGTTTATAATATTACCAAATTTGAAAATCCCGAATAATATAATTC
>JAABKJ010008657.1:0-11394 GCA_011634705.1 Andricus grossulariae | reverse complement strand
GACGGAACCCACGCGAAACGGAACGCGTATACTGAATTTATTATATGCGTATACTAAATTTCGTATACATGTATACTAAATTTGGTAAACGCGTGTAGTAAATTTTATGTACGTGCATACAAAATTCAGTGTATGCATATACTTAATTTACGGTACGCTGGTATACTTAATTTAATTTCATGTTGTGCATTCTTGCTTCCATTACATGTATATTAAATCTAGTACAGATTTTTCTAACAGTGTATATTATTTTAACATTTATTGTGAATTGTTTTCCGACCAGAATGGTTTCATTGAAAAATTTCCCTTGATTCTGATTATTAGGCAATATCGATTTCCCTGCTTGTATTTAAAAGTACTTTTTTGAAATTGAAAAATTGAAAAGTTAGTCAGCTTCTTCTGTGTCGGGTACGGTGTATTTTGTGGGATGCGTCATTCCATTGACAAGAGTACATATTAAAAGTTTGCCATAATTTTTGTACTCATAGATACAATTTTGATAATTTTCAAAATATATCCGACAAATTCACCAAAAAATAACGATACATGAATGTACAGCGATTAAAAAGGAAAACTTTGAATTATATATAAGATATTATATTGAATGGTAATTACCAGCAGAATCAATGAAAACCGCATGGGTGAAGATCAGAGTAGCAAGAGCAAGAAATATGTTCATCGTCTGTAAATCAAGGATACTGTTTTATAAATATTTAATCAACTTTTTTATAATTTTAATAATGAATGTGCTCAATCTTCGGTAAAGTATTTATACCAGTCCTTATCATATTTTTCGAACTTAATATTATGGGAAAGACCCGCATACGTGTGTTTTTTGACTCAAGGGAAAAACAATTCTTAATACAAATTAAAAATGTCGAATAATTGCAAAAATTTATGTGTTTACTTGTTTTTAAGGTAATAAATATAAATTTTCTAAAATTCTTGAAAACATTAAAGAAGGTTTTTGAAGATTTTAGATATGTATATTAAAAATTTTAACAAAAAAGATCATTTTCAACGAATCTGCAAACAAAGAAATGAATTCATTCCAAATGTTACATCGCAAAATAAAAAAAAAACTCATTTGAAGTTTTCCAAGGAATCTTAAAAAAAGTTTTCTATTTTGTTGATATTTCAAGATTCTTAAAAACAACTAATTTTTTCGATATCCTCAAATATTTAAATTATAATTGGAAATTGCTCAAAACTTTTGAATATGTTTTAAGAAGGTTCGATTTTCCCCTATTTGTTTTCAATTTCCGCGAATAAAAAAAATTATTTTAAAATCTGCAAGATTCTTCTTTGATAATTTTGAGAATCTTTCATATGTTTAGAAATCTTTTTAAAAATTCTCCGAAAATTGAGTTTTCAAAATAAAAAATCAGTAACAAATTATTTTTCTATGATTCGTGAGAAACTAGAAGAAGGTTTTTCAAGGCTGTAGATAGGTGTAATCAAAATTTTAACAATTAAGTCAAGTTTCAACGAAATAGTTACATTTTCAAGCAGATGGATTTTAAATTAAACTAAAAGTTTTCAAAAAAAGAAATGAATTTTTAACATAATAGCTCGAGTCTTAACCAAGTAGTTGAATTTTTAAGCTAAAAAGATTAATTCTCAAACAACATCTTTGAAAGTAACTCAAATTATTTCTAAAATTTATAACAGTCTTTCAAAATTCAAAAATTTGGGTGAGAATCTTGCAGATTTTTTTTTTAATTTTAGAAATTTGTTGATATCTTCAAAATCTAATCTAAATATCTTTCCATATTATTTCAAAATGATTTCCTAAATTTAAAAAAAAATTTGTTTAAATCGTCAAGATTCTTTTTTGAACATTTTTTGAAATTTTAAGAAATTCTTTAAAATATTTTCTTGAAATCAATTTTTTTAAATAAACAATTATCAAAAATTTTCTTCAGAAAAATCATTTGAAATTTTCTCATGGATTTAGAGAAAAAAATTTTATTTCCTTTCAAAATGTTTAAAAAGCTTCGAAATTTTTTTGCAAAACATCAAAAATTACATTTCAAAATTTTTTTTAATCTTCTCGAATTTTAAATTATGTTTTATCATAAATCCATCGAAAAACAAAACGCTAAACATTTTTTGATTACTTGTGTATTTTTTGACAAAAATACAAATATTTTTTTGTTCTTCCCCGACTGATATTTTACTTCTAGACTAGAAAATTGGTTTTAAAAAAGGTTTCAAACCATTTATTCAAAAATTCGAAAAATTCATCAAAGTAAACAATTACCGAAAATAACGTTAAAAGAAATCAGTTATTGTAAAAAGTTTAAAAATTCTTTAAAATATAGTCTTAAAATTAATTTTTCAAAATAAACATTAAAAATTTTCCCAGGAATCTTATGAAATTTTTTTTTACTTCTGCCTTTCAAACTTAAAAAAAATTAAATTTTTGTTTAAATTTGTTGAAATAATTTCAAATTATCAAATGTTTTTTGGAATATTTTCATACTTTTCAATTATATTTGAAATTGATTTGAAATTTTCCCAAAATTGTTGAAAAATTTTCTAAAATTAAATAATTTTCTTAGAATCTGCTAGATATTACAAAAAATTTTTTTACAAATCATGTGAAATATCAATTCTCAAAATAAAAATCATTTGAATTTTTCCCAGGAATCTCAAGAAAAGTTGATTATTTTCTTGATATTTTTCAAAATTTTAAAAAACCATACATTTTCTCGATATCTTTAAACATTTGAATTTTGTTTTCAATTTTTTGAAATCTTCTCGAATTCTTATCATATTTGGAATTTCTTCAAAATTTCTAAATATGTTATATGGCAATTCAATTTTTTTATAAAATTGTTTTCAATTTCAGCGAATAAAAAAATTATTTTAGAATTTTCATGATTCTTGTTGAACAATTTTGCGAATCTTCAAATTTTTAAAAATCTTTTTAAAAATTCTCCTAAAATTGAGTTTTCAAAAAAAAGACAGTAAAAATTTTCCCAGGAATCTTCAAAAAAAATTTATAATATGCTGACATGAAAAACTTTATTTCAAAATCTTCAAAAATCAAAATTTTCTTGAAAATTCTTTTAATATTTTTAATTTCACTGGTACTTTCGTTATGCTAAAACCACGTATGCTTATATATTTTAAAGTGCTGATCACGCTGAAACAAGGTAATATAAAAAAAATGGTTATCAAATTGTCAAAATTAGCATTTTTAATTAAAAAAATATATTATACAAATATTTATAATTTATTAATGAAACGAAATTTATTGAACATATTATAATTTTAATGTAAATTATGGTTATTTTAAATTTTCACTATTCCAATCGATAATAAACTGTTAATTAATAAAATAAATTAACAATTAATGAAATTCAGTATAATGCATTTCTTCTCATATTGTTTCCTCTCGAAAAAAATGTAATACATTTTTTTAATGATTATTGATTTGTTTCAGAAAAATACAAAAGTTTTTGTACAAAAATTATGAAAGTGAGTATAAGATGATTATAATTTCGTGAATAAACTGAAACGTTGAAAAAATCTGTTATTGACATTTTAATTTATTTTTTGAGACATATTCTACTTACAATTAGGTGTAAGAAAAATTGCCAAAATTTTTGTAACTAATGAATATTAATGAAAACTTTTTGGTGTATATATACTCGTCGCTATCTCATTAGGCTAAGTTGTCCTCTTTTCCTAAATTGTAAAGTCATGAAAAACATATTTTCGTTTAGTTGAAGGCTCATACATTCTAGGACAAGATTAAAAAACAGTTGTAATTTTATTTAAGCAACGAACAAAAAATATTGTTAGCTTGTAAATCGACCAGGTCATGTGCATTAGGCCTTCTAATTTGTAAAGTCACGAAAAAAATATTTTGGTTTATGGAAAGGTTGAGAAATTCGAGCACAAGGTTGAAAAACACTTGAAACTTTATTTAAACAATGACCGAAAAATATTGTCAGCGTGTAAATCGGCTAAGTCGTGCATCCTGGATCATAACACGCTATTGACATCATTAATTTCTTTAGAAGAATGTTAATTCATCTTTGACACAAGCTTAAACGTTTTACTCTTCTGACATTTTCTCGTATGGTGAGCCATTATCTATTCACAGCCTTTTAAACAATATATTCCTTGTAAATCCATGCTTCTTCGAATAATTAAAATTTTCTGTCAAAAACTAGAACAATGGACAACAGTAAAATTAGGAAAATCAATAACAGAATTCTGTTAAAAAGTAGCGCATGAGGACCCTGAATATACATAATTAGTTTAGATCTCATTGATCGATTGTAATTTCAAAAAATGTAACTAGTAATTAGTTAAGTTTTAACAATTTGGATTCATGGAGCCAATAAATTTTCATTTGCGTGAAAAAAAACTTAAAAATTGAAAATAAACTTCGACAGACACTTAAGTTCAGCTTTATTCAAGTCAAATCATTTTTACAAGGTTTGCGACATAATCGCAATTTTCTATAGAAAATAAGAATCGATTGTAATTTAAAAAGTCTAAAAAACGCTACACCATCACCTTATGTTTATGAATGCTACACCATCACCTTATGTCTTTAAACTTTTTTTATTTTTCACGCATTCAATTTTGATAAAAAAGCTTTGATTATTATATACAGTCCTAAGTACATATATTTATTTGTATCAATCAATTAGTTATTTTCCGCTACTAAATTAAGAAATATCGCGACTTATCAGATTCGTAATATGAGTTGAATTAATTGTTTTTCTAAATAAAAAATTGATTACTTGATTCTTCAAAAGACGGCCTAATGAGGATTATTATTATTATTATTATTATTATTATTATTATTATTATTATTAGTTCATGATCACCGAAGTTTCTTCTTTCTCTTTATTGTACAACGAGAACAAACGAGAACAAATCGAGTTCTTCGTCGTCAGAATTTGATGCATTCTTAGAATGCTTATAATGATCTTATGATAATCTTGTTTTTATGAAAAATTTAAATATTTGATTTATTCCAACGTGCAAAGCCTCTTTACATTTAATTTAAAGGGCATTGAGGGCTTTAAAAAGTTTCAAGAGATTTCAAAGGGTTTCAAACGATTTTGAATAATTTACGGTATTTTAAAAGATTTACAGGATTTTTTTAAAAGATTTCAATAATTTGAACTGATTACAAAGTATTTTAAAGATTTTAGGGTATTTTTTAAAATTCTCAGAAGTTTTTAAAAGCTTCAGAAACTCAAAAGACTTAGAAAGGTTTAGAAATATTTGAAATATGTTAGGGTGTTTAAAAGTATTCCAAGGAATTTTTAATAGATTTGATTAATACGAAGTAATTTCAAAAGATTTAAACAATTTTAGGGTATTTTCACAAAGAAGGAATTTTTAAGATCTTTAAAAAGTTGCAAAGGATTTCAAAGGATTTTAAATATTTTAGGGTTTTTTTAAAGGTTCCATGTAATGTTTAATAGATTATATTGATATGAAGGAATATCAAAAAATTCAAACAATTTTAGGATATTTTTACAAAGGACGGATTTTCAAAATCTGCAAAAAGTTGCAAAGGATTTCAAAGGATTTTGAATATTTCAGGGTATTTTGAAAGATTCTAAAAAATTTCAATTTCTTTCAGTAATTTAATAAAATTTCAAAGGATTTGAAATATTTTCGGGTATTTTAGGAGAATACAAGGATTTTTTAAATTGATTTTAAATAATTTTAGATTTCAGGATATTAAGAAAAATCCAAGGAATTTTCAAGAAAATTCAGTTGTCTAATTGGATTTCAAGAGATTTGAGATATTTTGAGGTATTTGAAAAAATTCTTATAATTTTAAGGAATTTTAAAGGATTTGAAATATTTTAGGGCATTTCAATATTTTCAAGGAATTTTTATGAGCCTTAAAAAGTTACAATGGACTGCAAATGATTTGAAAGATTTTAGGGTATTTTAAAAAATTTCACGTAATTTCAACAGATTTCAATCTTTTTAAGAGATTTGAAAGGATTTTAAATATTTTAGGGTATTTTGAAAGATTCTAAGGAATCTCAATTTCTTTTAGTAATTTAATGGAATTTAAAAGGATTTGAAATATTTTCGGGTATTTTAAGAGATTCCAAGGACTTTTTCAATTGATTTCAAATAATTTTAGATTTCAGGATATTTAGAAAAATGCCAAGGAATTTTCAAGAGAATTCAGTTTTTTAATTGGATTTCAACAGATTTGAGATATTTTAAGGTATTTAAAAAAATTTCTATAATTTTGTGAAACTGCAAAGGATTTGAAAGATGTTAGGGTATTTTTAAAGATTGAAAGTAATTTTAACAGATTTCAATCTTTCTAAGAGATTTTAAAGGATTTTAAAGATATTAGGGTATTCTTACAAAGAAGGGATTTTCAAGATCTTTAAAAAGTTGCAAAGGATTTTAAATATTTTAGGGTATTTTGAAAGATTCTAAGGAATTTCAATTTCTTTTAGTAATATAATGGAATTTCCAAGGATTTGAAATATTTTCGAGGATTGTAAGAAATTCCAAGGATTTTTTCAATTGATTTCATATAAAAAGATTTGAGATATTTTAAGGTATTTAAAAAAATTCCTATAATTTTAAGGAACTGCAAATGATTTGAAAGATGTTAGGGTATTTTAAAAAATTTCCAAGTAATTTTAACAGATTTCAATCTTTTTAAGAGATTTTGCAAGATTTTAAAGATTTTAGGGTATTTTTACAAAGAAGGAATTTTCAAGATCTTTACAAAGTTGCAAAGGATTTCAAATATTTTAGGTTATTTTGAAAGATTCTAAGGAATTTCAATTTCTTTTAGTAATTGAATGGAACTTCAAAGGATTTGAATTTTTTCGGATATTCTAAGAGATTCCAAGGATTTTTTCAATTGATTTCAAATAATTTTAGATTTCAGGATATTAAAAAAAATTCTTATGAATTTTTAAGATAATTCAGTTTTTTAATTGGATTTTGAAAAGATTTGAGATATTTTTAGGTATTTAAAAAAATTCCTATAATTTTAAGGAACTACAAAGGATTTGAAAGATGTTAGGGTATTTTTAAAAATTTGAAATAATTTTAACAGATTTCAATCATTTTAAGAGGTTTTAAAGGATTCTAAAGATTTTAGGGTATTTTTACAAGAAGGGATTTTCAAGATCTTTAAAAAGGTGCAAAGGATTTTAAATATTTTAGGCCATTTTGAAAGATTCTAAGGAATTTCAATTTCTTTTAGTAATTGAATGGAATTTCACAGGATTTGAAATATTTTCGGGTATATGAAGAGATTCCAAGGATTTTTTCAATTGATTTCCAATAATTTTAGATTTTAGGATATTAAAAAAAATTCCAAGAAATTTTCAAGAAAATTCAGTTGTCTAGTTGGATTCTAAGAGATTTGAGACATTTTAAGGTATTTGAAAAAATTCCTATAATTTCAAGGAATTTCAAAGGATTTGAAAGATTTTACAGCAGTTCAATATTTTCAACGAATTTTTAAGAGCCTCAAAAAGTTGTAATGGATTGCAAGGGATTTGAAAGATTTAAGGGTATTTTTAAAAAATTTCAAGTAATTTTAACAGATTTCAATCATTTTTAGAGATTTTAAAGGATTTGAAAGATTTTAGAATATTTTTAAAAATTCCACGGGCTTTAAAAAGTATAAATCGGGATTCCCACACAGTCACTTTAGTCACTTTTTTCTTCAATCACTTTTTAATCTCTTTATTAAAATAAAGTCAATATAGTCACTTTTCAAAATTAAAAGTCACTTCAGTCAATTTTCTTTCAATAAATTAAATCGTGGTTTAATCACTATTGAATTCAGGTCTATGCTCATTTTTGAATTTCGTCGCATTTTTTTCAAATATTGCAGGGAATTTTTAAAGCTTACAAGAAATTTTTAATAGATTGCAATAATTTCAATGGATTTTAAAGATTTAAGGTTACTTAAAAAAATTTCAAGGAATTTCTTGCTGAAACGTCTAAAGAATATTCGGTTTTTATATAATTTTAGCAAAAATGAAGTCGCCGGTTGCGTGATAATCGCAAAATATATAAGAATGAAAAAATATGTATTCAAAAAGTGAAACCTAAACAATTCCAGGAAAAAATTTATAACTGAAAAAATATATAAAGGATATATATTTTTCATTCAAACGAATATTTTTTCAGTGCAGAAAGGAGTATGATAAAACGTATTTGGCCTTTCATATGAAAACAAAATAAAATTGAGAGGATAAATGCTCTACTTACCTAATAATAAATATATTATAAAATGTTCACAAACAATCACATCTTTGGCATGATACGTAAAAGAAAATTTTCCATTCAATATACTTGTAAAAATTTTAAGTTTGCCAATTATGTAAGTATAAACTATCTATTTTTCTTGCACTAACACCAAACATGATTTTTATTTTTTTCGCAAGTTTCTTAATGTGTTAATAAAGTCTTTGCTGACAAATTACATAAAATATTGTGTTGGCAGTATTATCATCTTACCATAAAACTTAAATCCTGTTAAATATTTTTTAAAACATGCTGCATTCATTAATTTTCTTTAAAAAAATAGTATGCAATATCTCACATTGCTAAAAAGCGGGGCAGGACTGAAGGCTTTCAGATAGCGGCATTGGAATATAGTAAACTATATTCTTTGATGTATTAAATCCATTTATTTCTTTAATTCATAAGTAAATTTTTATAATTGTAACACTTTATTTGATTGCCAACAAATTATTCTATTATTTTTTGGTCAAAGGATATCTTAAATTCCGTTCTTTCATATACAGTCGTGTTGGGAAAACGTGCATCACCTATAGCTATTGGGTTGATCATAACTAAATTTGGTCCTAGATGTATCGCACGAATAAAGTTATCTTTGTCTATTATAGCAGCGTACTTAATAGGCCTAGAAACTGTTGCTAGTATATCAGCTCTAACTCCCTTTAGAGTAACCTTAGGAGATGATTTTGTCGTGTAGTAAATATCAGCATAACTGGGAAGCAAAACTTTTTTAATAAGGCGAAGGAGAGCGGTATTGTATAACTCTGAAGAACTTGATTCTGCAATAAGAAGAAATAATAAATATTAATAAATAAATCCCATTCTTGAATTAAAATGTATTGAAAAGAAAAACTTAAAATTATATATAAGATATTATATTGTATGGTAATTACCAGCAGAATCAATGAAAACCGCATGTGTGAGGATCAGAGTAGCAAGACCAAGACAGATGTTCATCGTCTGTAAGAGGATGCTGTTTGATAATGATTTGGGGAATTTTGTGTACAGTATAAATTATGAATCTGCTTAATTTTCGATAGAGTATTTATACAAGTCGTTATCATATTTTTCATAATACATGAAAGTGGTGATAAAACGACTGCTTCCAGACAAAAATAGTATAATTTATTGTGTCATGTTCATAACGGAATTAAAACGTATGACGTTGCGAAACATGTACGAGTTTCCTCATCAGATTAAAATTGATCTAAAATATAAATAAACAATAATAATAATTAAGCAAGTTTAGCAAGACAATAGAAATTCGAAAAAGTTTAAAATACATATGTATCGAATTAAAATTAGTTATGCAATTAGAAATATTCTTAGGATGTAGCTTATGCGTTCTGCAGTCCATTAAGAAATCCATTAGAACTTCTTGTCCGTAATGTAATAGCATCCATTTTAGAAACTATTTCTATTGTCTTGTTAAACTAATTTACTCATTATTATTGTTTATTTTTATTTTAGATCAATTTTAATCTGATGAAGAAACTGGTACATGTTTCGAAATGTCATACGTTTTAATTCCGTTATGAACTTGACTCAATAAATTATACTATTTTTGTCTGGAAGCAGTCGTTTTCACTTTTGTCACCACTTTCATCAATTATATTCCCAGACGTTAAACATAAGAAGGATTTAAGATCACCTACTTCCTTCAATATTACTAATTCATAATACATTTTGTCGAAAATATTCGCGTACGGGTGTTTTTCTATTTCAGGGCAAAACAATTCCTAATACAAAATGAAAATGTAGAATAACTGTGTTAAACAAAATGTATTTGTTTACTTGTTTTTCAGGTAATAAATGTTATTTTTCTAAGATTCTTGAGAAAATTAAGGAAGGTTTTTCAAAATCAAAATCTAAATAAAAAAGTTAATTTTCAACGAAATATATACATTTTTAACCAAACAGATGGATTCTAAATTAAATATAATGAATCTTCAAACAAAGAAATTAATTTTTAGAATTTTCAACCTAAAAAGATTAATTCATAAACATCTTTGAAACACTCAAATTAGTTCTAAAATTTAAAAGTCTTGGAAATTAAAAAAAGTGACTGAGAATCTTGCAGATTTTTTTACAATTTCAGAAATTGATTGACATCTTTAAAATCTAATTTACAAAAATGAAAAAGCGTCAAAAATTTTCCCACGAATCTTAAGAAAAGTTTTTTATTTTTATGGCTCCTTTCAAAATTTCCAAAAAGCTTCAAAAGTCTTTCTCGAAATCTTCAAAAATTTACGAACCTTCTAAATATCTTTCAAAATGATTTTAACATGATTTCCTAAAATTGTTTTAAAATTGTCAAGATTCTGTTTGGAAAATTTGTGGAATATTTTTAAATGTTTAAAAGTCCTTTGAAATATTGACTTGAAATTAATTTTTCGAAGAATCAATCACTAAATATTTTCCCACGAATCTTATGAAAAGTTTTTTATTTTCTTTCTGCCTTTCAAAATTAACAAATTTGGTTTTAATTATTGAAATCTTTTCAAGATTTCGAATATTTTTTGAAATCTTTTCATACTTTCCAAATATCTTTCAAATTTATTTGAATTATTCCCAAAATTTTTCAAAAATCTTCTAAAATTAAATAAATTTCCTCAATATCTGCTAGATATTAAAATTTTTTGTTTAGATATCATTTGAAATGTCACTTATCGAAATAAAAAAAAATATTTGAAGTTTTCCCAGCAATCTTAAGAAAAGTTTTTTATAGTCTTGAAATCTTTCAAACTTTTCGAAAAGCGTACATTTTTTTCGATATCTTTAAACATTTAAATTTTTGTATTTTTGAAATCTTCTCGAATTTCTAATCATATTTGGAATTTTTGCAAAACTTCTAAATATGTTTTATGATAATTCAAATTTTTTCCAAAATTATTTTCAATTTCTGCGAATGAAAAAAATCGCTTTATAATCTTCAAGATTCTTTTTTGGAAATTTCGAGAATCTTTACTAATGTTTAGAAATCTTTTTGAAAATTCTCGTAATATTAATTTTCCAAGTTAAAAAATCATATCAATTTTCCCAGAAATCTTAAGAAAAATGTTATACCTACTAATTTGATACCTTTCAAAATCCCTAAAATTATCATTTTAA
>JAABKJ010008656.1:0-11394 GCA_011634705.1 Andricus grossulariae | reverse complement strand
GTTCATAACTATTATTATAAAACGCAGAATCATAATCCTTGCAATAAGAGAGAAATTGTGACATGAGTGTCATTTGCCAGTTACAAACGCAATTAGGTAAAGTAAATTAAAAGTTAGTTGGGAGGTAGAAAATGTCTGATGGACCACAATGGTTGACCAAAGATTACGGAAAATCGATAGGGTTTTTCACGTGTTTCCTGGGTTCGCCACAGTTGACGAAGTGATTGAACTAAAGTGGAAACCATTGGTTTCACGAACTAGTTAACCCTTTAACCTTAATCACATTTTTAACGAGTGTAATTTGGTGAAACTAATCCAGGAATATAATTTAGACTAATTCGAAACATTTTCTCAATTAAATATTTTTACAACGTTTGTATCGTAATTTAAAATTAGACGCAGTTTTGGTAAAGTTCCTTAAAAAACAGTACTAATATTATAAATCAAAGCTGTCATTTTTACTCTTCAGAGTTCAAGAATTTTTGATTTCAACTATTCAAAATTGCAAAAGTTTGAATTGTAAATTTTTTAATTTGAAAAGTTCGTTTGTTCTGAAAATTTACAATTAAAAATTATGCAAGTTTTAGGTTGACTTCTAATTTTCAAAATCATCCAAATTTGAAAAATTTTATTATTGCATTTTTAAAATTGAAGAGTTTCCAAATGTAAACCTTAAAAATGTTATAACTGTGAATTGCAAATCTTTGAAATAGAAGAGATTTTAATTTTGGAAATTTAGACAAAAAAATTATTCAATTTTTAAGGTTTACAATTCAAAATTCTGTAATTTTATATTAAAAATTATGCAAGTTTTAAGTTTCATAATTAAAAATTCTATAACTTTAGTGATTTATATTTGAAGATTCTTCTATTTTGAAGATTTAAAATAAAAAATTTTTTACTTTGAATCTTTAAATTCATCTAAATTTAAGAATGTTTATTTATAATAGCATTGACATTGATTCTCAGTTGAGAATCTTCAAAACAGAACTATTAAAAAAAAGTTCCAAATTACATAAATTTAAAATAAATATCTTGACAATTGAATAATTTGCTATTCTATATTTTCAAAATTCAAGAACTTTCAATTATAATTCTTTAAAATTGTAGAACATTACATGTTAAATCTTTGAAAGTAAAGAGTTTTTTATTTTTTTAAATTTATATTTAAAAATTATCCAAGTTTTATGCGTTACAATTTAAAATTTCTATACTTTCGATAATTTATATTTGATGTTTTTTCTATTTGGAAGATGAAGAAAGTTAAGTTTGAAAATTTGACTTTTGATCTCTAAAATCACTAAAATTTAAGCATTTTTATTTTACCAATCTTCACAATTGAAGAGTCTTCAAGTGTATCTTAAATATATAGGAATTTTTCATTTTGAAAATTCACCATTAGAAATTATGCAAATTTTAACATTTACAATTCAAAATTCTGTAATTCAAACTTTGTGCCGTTACGCAATTTTCGGTCAGACTAACGCCATTTCCAGCTCGTGCAGGGCTAACGTTACAGAAAATTCCGTAGTATCAGACATTGTAAATCTTTAAATTTCTAGCTTTTAATTTTGAAATTTTACAATTAACAATTATGCAAGTCTTAAGTTTTGAAATTGAAAATTCTTTAATTTTGATGATTTATATTTGAAGTTTTTTCTATTTGGAAGATGAAGGAAGTTAAGTTTGTTTTCTGATCTTTAAAGTCATTAAAATTTGAGAATTTTTAATTACACATATTTAAAATTGAAGAGTTCCTGAATTGGAAAATGTATGCAAGTCTTAGGTTTTAGAATTAAATATGCTGTAATTTTTATGATTTAAAATAAAAAATTATTTAATTTCGAAGATTGAGAATTGAAAATTTGACTTTTGATCTTTAAAATGACTAAAATTTAAGCATTTTTATTTTACAAGTCTTCAAAATTGAAGAGTTTTCAAGTCTAGCTCTTCAAAATGGTAGAACTTTGAACCGTGAATCTTAAAAATATAAGAAATTTTCATTTTGAAAATTTACAATTAAAAATTATGCTAGTTTTAACATTTACAATTCAAAATTCTGTAATTCAAACTTTGTAGCGTTACGAAATTTTCGGTCAGACTTACCCCTTTTCCAGCTCGTTCAGGAGTAACGTTGCGGAAAAATTTCGTAGCATTAGTCATTGTAAATCTTTAAGATTGAAATAGTTAATTTTGAATATTTACAATGAAAAATTATGCAAGTTCCAAGTTTTGAAATTGAAAATTCTGTAATTTTGATAATGATGACAAACAAATTTTCGTAGTATCAAACCTAAATTTTCTTTTTTCGCACATTTTTAAAAATAGGCATTACCAAAGGCGAAAAATGAACATTGAAAATTGAAGGGTCCATTGTAAACTTTTTCAACATGTATCATTATCGAAAATGAAATACATTCCCTTAGACGTAGAATTCCTGAATTACGATATAAAATACCAAAATAATTTAATTATTTATTTCGTTGCTTCTAATTCCTGCTGGGATAAAATTAAATATTTAAGTAAAAGTTACAGGTTACTGGAAGCCGATTGAAATGAAAATAAGAAAACGTAATAAGCGCACCTATCGCGTTATTTTTTCTAGTTACATAATATTGGTATATATTTCTTAATATAAAGAAAATAAAATAAAACCATCTATCAGATTTTTCTTTGAAATCACTTTTGCAAGATATTTGCAGAATGTGCATTTTTTATTTTCACGTTTTTCGATCGCTATTGCACGGGTCACACCGAGGATCGAGAAAATAGCGAACTGAAGGTAACGAACTTTTGTGACAGGTAATACGAAACGTGTTGAGAATTAGAATGCACTTCAACTACACGAATAACTCTTCCGTTTGACGAATTACAAAATCCTATGCTGCTTCATTTCGATTCTTAATTTGATCTGCTTTTGAATCAAAATGTAAATTTATATTTTATTTTTAACGAAAATACGGAATATCATATTCCCTGTTCACAGCCATACGAAATACGAGTAACATTTTCCATAAACCGATGTTTAAATTACAACAAACTATGATTTTAATTGAGTTTATACACCAAGGTACTGCGAAAGGCCGTATTTGCTCATTGCCTTTCAAATGCGAATTCATCAATAAACTGCAAAGTAATTACTGTAACGAGATTTTCTGGAATTTAATATCAAAGAGATAAAATCCGTAACTAGAACATAAATAAGCTCGAAGTAATTACCTTTTCTTCAGAGAAAAAAACTCGAAATAAAATTTTCCATGAAAAAAGCAAGAAAATTTCAGTAAATTCAATTTGTTGTTAGCTTTTATCCAAAAAATTGAATTTTTAACTAAAAAATAAAAAGTTTCCAACAAAAGAGATGATTATTCAAGCAAAAAGATGAATTTTCAAACAAGAAGAATAATTTTCTATCAAAAAAGAACAATCGTCCACAGAACGAGTAAATTTATAACCACATAGTTGAATTTTAAACCAGGAAGATTTATTTTCTACAATTAAAGTCGATTTTTCAACAAAATACATGAATTTTGAACAAAATAATTGAATGTTCTAACAAAATGATTAATTTTCTAGCAAAAACTTTTTTTACAAATTTCATAAATTTTCAAATAAATAATTAGAAAACCGGATGTGAGCCCAAATTTCATTTCAGTACTTTTAAGTACAAAAAAAACGAATTTTCTACGAAAGAGTCTAATTTTTTAGGGAATAATTGAATTTTATACCAAATTCTTAAATAATTAATTCACATTCAACAAAGATTTTGAAAGTTGATGTTGCAAACAAAAAATATTTTCATTTGAATTAAAAAAAAAACAGTTAGATTCAAACGAAAAAGATGAATTTAAAAAAAAAATTTGTTTTCAATCAACAAAAATAATTTCTTTACCAAAAAAGTCGAATTTTTAACAAAATACGTGATTTTTCTACCAAATAGTTATATTTTTTACCAAATTGTTGAATTTTCAAGCTAGAATACAAAATTTCTACACAAAAGTTGAATTTTGAACTCGAAATGTGCATTTTTAACGTAAGAGTTCAATCAGCCAAAACCGATCAATTTTTAACCAAACAGTTGCAATTTTAACAAAAAAAAAGACAAAATCTCTACAGAAAGAGTTCAATTTTTAAATCAAAAACATGTTTGTCAACCAAAATGGTTAAATTTTTAAGAGAAAAGAGATGAATTCTTAATCGAAAATTTAATAGTAGACTTTTGAACTGAAAATAATCAACCTTCAACTAAAAATATTTGGATTTTCTTTTTGGATTCTATGAATTCAGTTCGGATTCAAAAAAGGCCTGCCATAAGCACATATGAAAACCTAATACTACATAGAAATAATAAATACCATATGAATCTTACATTTTTAAGTTAATCTCCCTAAAAGGTATTCATTACTTTAAACAGCAAATTTTCTTATGAGTGACATGTTTTGTAAAGAAACTTAAATTAACCAAATAATAAAAAACTGTAATTTTGCGCTACAAAGAAAACTAGCTTCAAATGGTGTCTTTAACAAATTCCACAAATTCAATTTCAAAATTCAAAAAATTGAGGCATTGATGGTGTTGAATGCGGAAAGAAAGTATTTTAGTATGCGAAAAAAAATCCTGAAGCAAAATCGTCCAGTTTTGCCCCATGTTCCCCTATCTATTATGTGGAATAATAGAGAAGCAAAGACAATATGTTTGATAATTGATAAACATTTTTGTTAACAGTTTCATTTTCAAAAGTTGAATTGAAAAGAAATTGAAATAGTATTTGTTAAAAATAAAAAATAAAATAATTTTGAACAGTGGAATTTACAATAGTTCAAAAATCAATATACAATTTCCCACAATTCTCAACAATAGAATTTTCAAATTTTGAGAATTCAATTCTTTCCGAGAAAAAACGCTAACCTAATCCAAAATTGTTCGAAGATTCTAAATCATGCTCGAATTATAATAATTTTTGTTTAAAAATATTAATTTTCTATGTGAAACGCGAACTTAACTTAAAATTGTTAAATAATTATAGATCTTCTTTGATCTCTGATAATTTATTAATAAAAGTATAATTTTCTTACCAAAAACACTAACAGAATACGAAATTTTTAAAGCTGGTAAATTTTATTATTTAATGCAAAAATCAGTAGATTTAAATCAAATGATTTTCGTTTAAAAATATCATTTTCAAGGTAAATTCACCAGCATAACGTAAATTTTTAAGAATGATAAATTTTATTTGAAATATGATTACTTTTCTTAAATACCAATAATTACCAACGAAAAATACAAACAAAATGTAACAAAAAATTTATCCAGATTGTATCATCTTCTTTGGAAATTAATTAGTTTTGTTTTAAATAACCGATTTCTTTGAAAAACGTTAACATAACTATACATTGTTTCAAAATTTCAAATTTTCTTTGAAATCTATATTGAAAACCGCTAGCCTAACCTGTAATTGTACAAAAAACATTTATCTTTTTTCAAATCTAATGATTTTTAGTGAAAATAAGGTGTAAACCGGCAGCAGAAACTAATTTTTTTTCAAGTTGCGAATCTTGTTTAACATATAATTTTCTTCCAATTAGAAACACCAATTTCCGACGAAAACCCCTAACATAATCCATAATTGGTAAAGAAATTCGAAATGTTGTTCAAATTATGATTTTTGTTTGAAAATACCAATTTTCAATATAAAACGTAAACGTAACCCAAAGTTGTTCAAAAATTAAAAATCTTTGAAATCTATAAATGCTTTTTTTCTCAAATGTCAATTTGCGGTATAAAAACGCTAATCTAAAATGTTTAGAAATTTTATGTCCGCGAATCTTTATCATTTTATATTAAAACTCTTTTTTGAACACACTAATTTTGAACGGAAAGCACGAGTGTTCCCAATTCGCATTAGGTTTCCTGTGATTTTACTTTTAAAAAGGGATTACTTGTAGATTCAGTTTTCAACATTTCAGACATAAAGCAACTTCAAATAATTAAAAGCCAATCAGATTTTCAACAACAATTATGGATAGATTTTTGAGACATATCGTTATGCCACTTTTTTCAAAAGAATACATACTAATTTTGTTCAAAAATATTTTGTATAGATCTTGATTTATTTCTAGATCATTATTTTTTTAATTTCTAAACGCCTTTTATAGATAATGAAAATGAGTACTTCGCGAAAAATTGCGAGCACAATTTTTCACCAAGGCTCTATTTGGCCCGAGAGTACATTTTAATTAAAAATGGATCCGGTCACCAGAGAAAGTATGGAAATTAATAACCTGACAATGATCGCGTTAAAAAATACCTAAAGGTTATTGCGTTTTGCTCTTTCACCTTCGTCACCCATTTCTCTCGATTCTCTCCCCTGGCACATTTTTTGCGCAGTTTTCATTATGAGTTTTATCCTTTAGGCATATAATCTCTTGCAGCTGGGAAAATAAATAGGAGAGCAAAACAAAGAGAAATTGTGAACATGTGACCAAGTTCTGAGGTATTAAAAAGGTCTTTCTTTTTCATGCTCTTAGGACATTTTCAAGACACCCCTATTGTTCTATTTAGAGAAAGAAATGAAAAAAGGAAACCCAAATCCAATTAAATAAAGGAAATAGGCGCCTCGTGCATCATAATCAATCCTCACTTAATTAATATAAGAATAAGGAAAATATTACGTGTTTTCAAATACTTATTTGTCACGCGAACGCTACTATGTGTTCGTGTGGACACATCGAATTAAAGATTTTCGTTCGATCAGCAAAGTTAAGTAACGCTTTGCTGGATTATGTTCGGATGGGAGCCGCCACCGTACTGTATAGGGTGTATATTTATCAGCTTTTAAGCTGAAATCGCTCTGGAACTAATACTAATAATATAATTCGATGATTTCATGTTTTACCCGTCTTGGTAGAATGTGACAGGCTACAAAATGGTCGATTTCTGGTTTATCAATGGAATCAAGGGTAGACCAGAAGATTGACAATTTTTTCAATCTCTTACGTAATACTAATAATTTTACGTGCATAAATACGTATGTGTATGATAGATATTTAATATATGTTTTTTCAGTAACTCTTCTTGATATTAGAAAAAGTACTGAAGCATTTCAACAATTTTAAAATTCTCTATCAAAACTTGCCAAGTGTTTAATATTTATTTTTGATAGTAGAACTTTTTTACAAATCCTTGCAAAAGCTTTAAAATTATAGGATATTATTTGATATTTTCATTTAAATGCTTTTAGTTAAATTAACGAATTTCCTAAAGTAAATGTATGAAAGCAAAAATATGACAATACATCAATTGTAAAATATTACAGAGCAAACATTCCCCTTTATGTTATTTCCATAAAAAAGTATATTGTCCACACGTTTCTTATTCATTTAAAAAAATATAACCAGAAAAAACATGTTGTATTTTATGGATTTTTTCAAGGTTAATCTAAGCTCAAAATTAGTCCATTTTTTATTTATTATTATTATTATTATATTAAGCCGTTTCCCTTTCGGGATAGGTGTGAATTGCTCGGTTGGAAAGTAGTGATGTGTGGATGGGTATATAGGTATAGGGTAGATAGGTATATGGTTTGCAAAATCCACAAGAAAGGCCTATTGATGTTTGTAACGAATCATAGAAAAGACAAGGAAACGTATTTCATAAAAAATATTTGCGGTTATAATTACTAATGCTAATATACATTTTTGTATTTTCTCTTCAATTGAAGACAAATGTAATATTCATTTTACGTCATTCTTTAATTTTTAATTTTTGATATTCAGGAAATGGTTTAATTTAGAAAATTAATTACGATACTATGTATCAAACAAAAGTAGGAATAATATGACTAATAATATTTAATGAACATATAAAGAAAAGAATAGTACAATACGAATCATTCAGGGAGTAAAATAAGTAATTGCTAATAAAATTTGTATGAAAATTACGAATATAATCTAAAATAGAAGGGAAAACACTAAACTGAAAAATAAATAAAATAAATCATCATGATATCCCAGGCGGAAATATTATATATAGTTTTAATATAGTGTGGAGTATTATATATAATATTCATTTATTTCATATAAAAAATGTTTAAAACAAATGAATATTATATATAATACTTCACTCCATATATAAACTATATATAATATTTCCGCCTGGGATATACTATTGTTGGTATTGAATAAGCTTTGGTTTCTTTCCTAAAATTCATTATAATTATCAGCGGATATTTAAATTACAATTATCAATGAAAGATTCTTAAAAGAATTTTATAAGAATATTTTCCCTATAAATAAAGAGTTGAATTATATAGAAAGTAATAATAAAATAATCAGCATTGGAATGAACGATACAAAAATATTGAAAAATTCAACGTAAAAAATAGAGAAACCGCAAAAATCTCTAAATTCTCATGATATGTTCGAAATTGCTTTAAATTAAATTGAAATGCACGAAACCCTTTTGGAATCTCTTCAAATCCTTTAATACCGTTGGAGATATTTATAGATCCAGTAAAACCCGTTTAAATGTATTGAAATTTGTTAAATCCCACAAAATCTTCAAAATAATTGGAGGTACTATAAATTTTGATTTTCTCTCCTTGACTCTTGTAAAATTATTTGAAATTCCTTAAAATCTTCGAAAATATTACTGATAAAGCAGTAGGTCAATCTCTGATTTAAATATTTAATATTTAAATAATTGTGAGTCAAATTTAACTGATTGATATTTGAAAAGTATTTTCAAATATAAAAATTTATGAATATAATAATTCCGAAGTTTAAAGACCATTGAGTTAAAAACGCTTTGGAACTGCTTCCATTCTTGTAGTATCATAAATTAAGCGAGCTTTATCGATAGTCGTTTGTTTTACTCTAGCGATCGTGCGGATAGCTCTGGGCGAAATAGGTTAAAGATAATCGTTTAGATAACATGGGGCGAACGTTTCTCGAAAATACGAGCTTCCTGTTATTCTTTTAACATAAATTTATTATAATATATATTAATATTATATTATATATAAAAAAAGTGAATTTCTGAACTTAGGTATTGATTAATCGGCACCAATAAAATTTTATTGGAGAGAAGCTTCTAATCCTGGAGGAAAATTTGTTTACAAAAAAGTGTAACATTTCTATAGCTGTTAATTTTTATTAGTACTTTCACAAACAGATCTCCACTGTTTATCGAACGTAATTTCAAAGCAGGGGGCGGTAATTGTTAAAAAAATGTACAAAAAACCAAAACCATTTTCACAAGATCCTACAAATAAATACAATAAATTACAGTAAAGTACAACTGTTTATTATTTGGATGAATTTTGTTCTTTTTTTTTGTATATTGTTGTATTTTATTGTAGTTTCAGTTTCCTAGACGAATTTACAAATAAGTACAACTATAAGGAATTTGTAGCTACAATAATTTACTGCAATTTACAGGTTTTGCATCCAAAAATTTGTTATTTTTCTGGCGAGGATTTTTTAAAATGTGTATTTATAAAAAAAGCTCAAAACTTAGGTTTTTTAATAGCGATTATTATCTTTTATTATTCTGCCTGTCCTTCAAAGTATGCACATAGAAGCTTTCTTGAAATAGCTACCATTTACAAACCTCATTTTAAAACGATCTAATTGCAATATTCTAAATATTTGTCATCCCAGATCGAAAAAGAACATTTTTTGGCTGCAACATCTGTAAATTCCTGAATATTCTTGTAGTTGGGCTTTTCTGTAAATACTTTCAGAAAATGAAAACTACAGTAAAATACAACAATATACGAAACAAAGTACAAAATTCGTCATAATAATCAGAAAAAGTTTTACTTTCATGTAATTTTGCGTGTAATGTATTGAATTTATTTGTTGCTTCCTGTGAAAATCTTTCTAATTGTTTGTTCTTTTTTGTAAACATTTTTCCAACTAGTTATGAGAGAATATTGTCCAAAGGTGACCAAGTTGGATCGACATTTATTTTTCCTTTGGGAAAAAAAATTTAATAACACAAAATCATTCAGTTCCGAGAAAATTATGTTTTAATTTTCAAATTAGAACTTCATGTGTTCTGAAAAGTGGCTAAAAATCGTGATGAATAATTATAGTTTCCAATTTTTTTAAATAGTTCAATTCCAAAAAATTAATTTTCTACGAGACAGTCTGGTTTTTAATGAATATGAAAATGTAATTTTAACAACAATAATAATAAAAATTCGATTTCAAAATAATACTTTTAACACGATGTGCATATGAATTCTTAAGAATTTTCTTGGAAAAACAAAATTTTCCGAAAAATTTCACTTATTTATGTATCTATGCACGAAAATTAGTTAGTTATCTGTCTATGGATTATTTCAAGTGGTAAGTGGTAATTTCACTAACGATCGCCCCAATTTGCAGGCCTGGGCGCCCTCTACAGATAGCTAAATATGGGTTTCAAATCTCAGCTTCTGATTATTCAAAGGCCGCAAAACTGCTACAAATTTCGAGGGCTGATTATTCAATGACGTTAAATCTGATCCCTAATTGTCGTATTTGAATTTTTATTCAAATTTCTTATTAAAAATTAAATATTTCCATAATTTAAATAATTGTGTATAGTAAAAATTACTGTCTAATTTTCATAGACCTGACAAACATTTTCATTAAATTCAGTCAACTTTGTATAGATTGCAGCACAATTTATTATGATTGTGATTAAATATTGTCTAAATTCAAGACTTAAATCTGGAATTAAGACAGTGAAGTCTTTTCAAACAAACTTTGTTAAATATAATGCCCAAAAATTTCAGGAGTAACACTTTTGAGTATTTTTTTTTACTCTGTATTATAATCGCTCTGTATTCCAGAAAAAATGCAATATTTTTTATAATGTTATAATAGTGTAATGTTCGGAAAGAAATATCTGAAAAAAAAGAAAATCTTTTAGATTATAACAAATTAAATTTCGTTTAATAAAAATAAATGCATCTAATTTAATATTCATATCATAAAATATTATTATGAATATTAGGATTATTATTATTAAATTCAAAACCCAAGAATTTTAAATAGCAATCTGCAAATTCAAATATTATTTAAATATTGAAAATTTTCAATTAAAAATTGTGCAAGTTTTAAGTTTTACAATTAAATATTATGTAAATTTGATGATTTACATTAGAAATTTATTCAATTTGTGAGATTTAGGATTAGAAAGTTGTCTCTTGATCTTCAAAATCATCAACATTTTTTTCTTTCTTATTTTCCCATCTTTGGAATGAAAGATTTTTCAATTATAATTCCTCGCAATTGAACAACTTCGAATTATTAATCCTGAAAATTGAAGAGTTTTTTATACCGGAAATTGACAATTAAAAATTATGTAAGTTCAACAATTTTTAAATGCTGTAATGATGATGATTCA
>JAABKJ010008655.1:0-11394 GCA_011634705.1 Andricus grossulariae | reverse complement strand
TTATTCTCTTGAAATATTAAAAATTCTCAAGGCAAAATGTTCAGCGAAATATTCGGCAAAATTCTCTCCATTATTCTCGTTCATAACAAAAAAAAAACTTGATAAAATTTCTGTCTAAAAGCTGACACTTTCCCCATGCATTTGAATAATTTTCGGCCTAAAAGTACAGCCAGCGCCACCCTCGGTGTTGGGTAGTAACTTGCTACAAGTAACTAAGTTACTAAAAGGTTACGTTATTTGTAACTATTTCAAAAAGTAACTTGTAATGTAACTTAGATACGATTTTTGGAATAACTTGGAACCTTAAAATTTAAAGTTACTTTGAAGTTACTTTGTGTTTTTTGTATATCTTTTATTAAGAGAGGTTTATGAGTCAGTTATGGGTAAAAAGTGCATCTCTTTTGTTTGAGGATTCTTTGGATTTACTTTGGTTAAAAATGTATCTACTTGGTTGAAAATTCATGTATTTTGGTAGAAAAGAAAATTTGTTGGTTTAAAATTGTTGTTTTTTTTTCAAAATTTATCTCGTTTGGTAAAAAAAATTATTTTTATTTTTGAAAATTCGACTATTTTAGTAGCAAATTAATCTGATTTGGTTGAGGATTCAGCTGTTTTGTTTAAAATTCTTCTTTTTGGGTTGACTACAACTGTGTTTGATTTCAAATTAAAATCTTTTTTAGTAGAAATAAATTATATTTTTCGTTGAGAATTCATCTGTTTTTGTTGAAAATTCATGTATTTGTTAAAAATTCAACTATTTTAATAGAAAGTTCAACTTTCTGTAGAGGGTTCAACAATTTTGTTGAAAATTTAACTGCTTTGTTAAAAATACAGTTATTTGGTTAATGATTCATCATTTTAGTTTAAAATTCATCTCATTGGTTTAAAATTTAACTATTTTGTTTCAAATTAATTTTTCTTTTAGGTAGAAAATTTAACTGTTTGGTAAAAAATTAACTTTTTTGTTGAAAATTCGATCTTTTGGATTGAAAATTCAACGGTTTCTTAGAAAACTCGCTTTTTTGGTTTTAAAATTCAACAATTTATACGAATTTTTTTTCTTTCTTGGTTCAAAATTCGGCTTTTTCGTTTATTAATTTATCTCGTTTGGTAAAAAAATCACTTTATTTTTGAAAATTCAAATATTTTGGTAAAAAAATAATTTGATTTGGTTGAGAATTTAGCTGTTTTGTTAAGAATTTGTCTTTTTTGGTTGAATACAACTGTGTTTGATTTCAAATTACAATCTTTTTTGGTGAAAATAAATTATATTGTTCGTTGAAGATTCACCTATTTTGGTTGGAAATTCGCTTTTATGGGTTGAATTCAACTGTGATTGATTTCAAATTTAAATATTTTTTGACTGAAATAATATTGACTATTATATTTTTCGTTGAGAATTCATTTACTTTAGTTAAAAATTTATCTACTTGGTTTAAACTTCGTGTATTTTGGTAAAAAGGAATTTTTTTTTCTTTCTCGGTTCAAAATTCTGCTTTTTCATTTCAAAATTTATCTCTTTTGGTGAAAAAATCTCTTTCTATTTTTGAAAATTCAACTATTTTAATAGAAAATTAATCTGATTTAGTTGAGGATTCAGCTGTTTTGTTGAAAATTCGTCTTTATTGGTTAACTTCAACTGTGATTCCAAATTTAAATCTTTTTTTAGTGGAAATATATTATATTTTTCATTAAGAATTCATCTATTTTGTTTCAAAATTCACGTATTTCTAAAAAAATTAACTATTTTGGTAGAAAGTTCAACTTTTTGTAGAAGGTTCAGCTATTTTGTTAAAAAGTAATTTTGTCTGGTTGAAAATTTAACTACTTGGTTGAAAGTTGAACTACTTTCTTAAAAATACAGTTGTTTGGTTGGAGATTCATAATTTTAGTTTAAAATTCATCTCTTTCGTTGAAAATTTAACTATTTTGTTTAAAATTCAATTTTATTTTAGCAGAAAATTCAAATATTTTGGTAGAAAATTAACTTTTTTGTTGAAAATTCATCCTTTTCGATTGAAAATTCAACTATTTTTGTAGAAAATTAATCTGATTTGGTTGAGGATTCAGCTGTTTTGTTGAAAATTCGTCGTTATTGGTTGAATTCAACTGTGATTAAAAATTTAAATGTTTTCTTAGTGGAAATAAATTATATTTTTCGTTGAGAATTCATCTATTTTGGTTCAAAATTCACGTATTTGTAAAAAATTCAACTATGTTGATAGAAAGTTCGACTTTCTGTTTGGTTAATGATTCATAATTTTAGTTTAAAATTCATCTCTTTGGTTGTAAATTTAACTATTTTGTTTAAAATTCAATTTTCTTTCAAGTAGAAAATTCAACTATTTGGTTGAAAATTAACTTTGAATGAAAATTCATCCTTTTGCAGTGAAAATTTAACTGTTTTATAGAAAATTCGTCTTTTTGGTTTGAAAATTCAACAATTTATATGATTTTTTTTTCTTTCTTGGTTCAAAATTCAGCTTTTTCGTTTCAAAATTTCTCTCGTTTGGTAAAATAATCACTTTATTTTTGAAAATTCAACTATTTTAGTAGAAAATTCATCTGATTTGGTTGAGGATTCAGCTGTTTTTACTGAAAATTCGTCTTTTTGGCTTTATAATTAGATAATTTTGTTGAAAAAGCATGTATTTTGTTCAAAATTCGTATTTTTGGTTGAAAATTAGCGATTGAAGTGTTTTAGGATCACAGGATTTTATAAGGTTTCAGCAAATATCATCATAGAATTTCACGAGATTTTATAATATTTTAGCGGACTTCAAAGAATTTATTCAAGAGAATCGAGGTATTTTGTAGGGTTTCGAAGATTTGAAATTATTTTTTGCAATTCACCCTGAATGCTTACTAGTTTATCCTGAATTCTTTGGAATTATTTTGCATTTTTTACTTCACTTTAATTCTTCTAAATTTACTCAATTCCTCTTAATTCAGTGCATTTTTTTAAATTCTTTAAAGTTCTTATTTAATTGATCCTGAGGATCAATTCAGAAAATGATCAAAGGATTAAAAACATTTTAAGGTATTTTTTCAAGTACATTGGCATTTTCAAGAGCTTTTAATTTTTTTTTAGGATTTCAAAATATGTCAAAGGATTTGAAATGTTTTAAGAAATTTTAAAAGATTCTCAGCATTTTTTATTTATTTCAATATTTTAAAAGCATTTCAAAAACTTTGAAATATTTTAGGTCATTTAAAACGATTCCAAGGCATTTTCAAGCGATTTAAACTATTTCCAGGGATTTCCAAGGGTTTTATTAATTTTCAAGGATTTCAATATTTTAATGAATTTCAAAGATTTATTCACAAGAATTGACGGATTTCGTAGGCTTTCAAAGATATGAAGAGATTTTTAAATATTTTTCGAATTTCATTTGGAATTCGCCCGGAATTTTTCTACATTTACACACTCAAATTTCTCTAAATTCACTTAAATTTTATTGTAATTAATGTAATTTTTCGATTTTTAAATTTTTTCCAATTTCTTTGAATTCTTTGGAATTTAACGTAAATTGTTTTTTAGTCATTAGTCACTTCTTTGGTTAGAAATTAGTTAGGTTTCGAAGATTTAACGAGATTTCAAATTTTTCTGGAATTCACCCTGAATTCTTTTAAATTCTTTGGAGTTCTCTTGATTTTTTTTAATTTGTTTGAATTCTTCTAGATTCACTCAACTCTATTTAATTCAATGGATTTTTTAAAAGTTTTTATTTAATTGATCCTAAATTCTTGTAACCTCACCTTGAATTATTAGGCATTTCATCCAATTCTTTTGAATTCCCTTGAATTTTTGCTAAGCTCATTTGAAATTTACTGAATTCAATGAAGTTTTTTCATATTTTTAAATTTTTTTCAATTCATTTGATTTTTTTTAATTCACCTGGAATTGTAATGAATTTCATCGAATTCTTCTCGTTTACTTTAAATTCCTCTAAATTCATTCCAATTTTACAGAAATCAATGAAATTTTTTTAAATTAAAATTTTTTTCCAATTCATTTGAATTGTTTTGAAGTCTTATCAATTTATCATGAATTTTTTACCCTTTGACCGCGAAAAAAGTACCCTATGAGTGTGACGAAAAGTACCCTTTGGTCCCTATATTTTATCCCATGGGGACTGTGAGGCCTAGAAAAATGTAATTTTTGTCCGGGAAAGCCAGGAAATAGCCTGGATTTTTTTTAAGTTTGTAGTAGTACATTGAATTCTTTATACGTCACCAAAAAATAGTTTGGATTCATTGATTAGGTTTGGGTCCATAAATGTTCCAAATTATGCAGATAAAAAAAACCGCCTCTGGAACCGACTCGGTCATATTCTTCTAGTTTAATAAAAACTTTCCTAATTATATCATTCCTTATTGGCGCTAAAATTTATTTTCATGATATGAAAAATCATTTGACATAAATATTAAATGAACAATGTGAATTTAGGCCTTAAGTTTCATTGTCATTCAGAAAAAATGCGCGCGCAAGGCTTCTTGTCGATATAATTTTTCATTTAGCTAATATATTTTTCTCTATCTTTTGCCAATTTATGAATATCACAACAGAATGTTTATTTTAACGTGCTTTGCCATATTCTAAAAGTAAAATACGTTTTAATTAATTTTTTAGTTCTTAACTTTGTATCTTTTTCTGTTTGATCTAGGAAAACCAGCTGATCTTATTGACCGGGACAATCCAGATTGGGTCCCATGTCAAAATTTAGGATACACTTCTGGACTTGCTTTGAAACCTCAGTCTGCTCTTGAACGGCATAAGAGGTTTTTAAAAAGGGTGAGTTCCACTGCTTTCACTCAGACGATTATCTGGAAAAATATATAGTGTCACCAATGTTCTTTTGTGTTTTCCAAATTTGCGCAGCATATTTTAAACAAGAGTTCAGTAGAAAATTATTTATTATTTCTCCGATTTGATGTTGATTGCAGGGTCGAAATCCAAAATAAGTAAAATGCCAAATTTTCAAAACCGGGGTTATTTGCTAAAAATACATATTAAAAAAGATTTTTTAAAACACGATTTTATTAAAATGTAGTAAAAAGACGGAAAATAAGTCGGTAATCAAAAAGCGGTGGAAATGAGTAAAGTGTACGGAAAATTACGTAATACTAGAGAGTACGAATATAATAATTCAAGTAACACCGAAAATGGTTCTTTGAATAATAATATAATGATAGTGTGACTAAAAATGTGATTAAAAATCTTGTATTACATAATTTGCCTTACACCTTACCAACTTCAACCCTTTTTTGATTGCCGGAAAAAATTTAATATAATTTTTTTTTTAACTTAAATTTGATATGTATATATTTTATATGTCGATTGGATATGTGTAAGTGTGTCAAATTTAAAATGCAAGATTTGAAAAAAATTTCCTTCATTATCCTGAAGAGGATAAAATAATAAATTCATTATTTCTAATTTCAATGGAGATAAACTTACAAAAAATATAAGAAAATTAATAATTACAGAAATTCTGCCCTACAGGTTAAGAACCTCCTTAATTCAACTTTTTATTGAAATTGAGTTTTTATATCGTTTGACTCGTCCAAAAAAGCTTCATCTAATGGTGTCAATAAAAATTGAAATTGTTTATAATATTTAAATTCAATTAAGTTCTAATTAAATTCTTGTAAATAGACCTTTTATGTCAAAAAATTAGATACATCGCCGATATTCGTCCTTTTCGAGAGGAACGTGTCTGTTCTTTGTCTGTGTATTCTGTGCATTCAGTGGTTTAATTTTGAACGAAAAAATGAATTCTCAACAAAAATGTGCAATAGTTGATATTTCAAAAAAAAAATAAAATAATAAAAAATGAAATTTCAAACCAAGAGGATTATTTTTCTACCCAAAAAGGAGAATTTCCAACTAAAACAATAAAAAAAAATTTAATGGAAAAGCTACATTTTCAGTTAAAAAAATAATCTTAAACAAAAAAACGATTTTTCAACAAAATAGTTAAATTTTCAACCAAAGAGATAAATCTACAATAAAAAAAAGTTTAACAAAGTAGATCAACTTTTACCCAAGTAGTTGAATTTTCAATAAAAAAAGATCAGTTTTAAACAAAATAGTTAAACTTTCAACAAAAGAAATGAATTTTCAGCTAAAAATTTTCACAATTTATAAATAAAAATCAATATTAAAAAATAGTGATTTTAGACCAGTAGACAAAAGCAATTAACATCAAATTATTTAATACATTTTATCTGCTCAAAACCATAACATCACAAAATTTTCAACTTTTTATCGAATTGGAGATTTTTAGATCGTTGGAATCATTCCAGAAAGCTGCATCCAATGATCTTAATGAAAATAAAAATTGTTTATAATAATTTAATTCAATTAAGTGTCTAAGCATCTCTTGTAAATATACTTATTACGTCATAAAAAATCGGGTACCTCGCGATATACGTCCTTTTCGAGAAGAACATGTCTTTTTATATTCTGTATGAGAATCTCACAGTTTGAATCACAGTTTGATTTGTGCGTTTTAAAGTTAACTCAATTTTGATTACATTTTATTAAATATTATTCAAATTTTGAAATAATTTTTCTATCAATGAGTGCAGAATGATAGTTTGCTTCCTCAATGTAAGAGCAACCATTTCAATGTTTTTGAAACTGGATAATTATTTTCTATTCCTCTGTATTCGCCTGCATTTAGTACTAAATAGTGTACACATAAATTTTGTAATTTCTTTCAAATTTGTCAAATTATAATTGATATCATTATTTACAGTTCAAATATCAGTTTAACATAATTTCGAAGTCACAATTTGTTTTTCAATTTTCTCGCAACTTGATGACTTTTTATAAGCAAACTTTTTTTATTTCGAAAGAGCATAAAAATATCTTGAAAGCACTTTCTTCTTTTCTTTAATGGTTCTGGTGAATTTGCAACATGTTTTTAGTCTGCTGAAAAAAGTCGGAAATAACACTTGTCTTCCTTTTCATTTCTACTTTTCAATTAAGAGAATATAAAAAAATTAATTTATGTTGAAATATTAAAAAATTTCATCACAAACTTTAAACAGTATTGAAGAAGAAATATCAAAGTAAATAGTATAACTATAAAAGCTATACACTATCTTAAGCTCTTTAATTTCTAAAAAATATTGGAAAAATCCGGGAGTCGAAAGAATGGAAGAAAATACTAATTTCAGTTTGAATACTTTTGTTTTATATAGTAACAATCGAAATGGAAGTTTAGTATCAGTCTCTGGTTAAAAAATTTCCAAATCAGATATCGCTTTATTCAAAGATTCTTTTTTTATTTTACAGAATCATCCGGATATTGACTCATATACCTCCCAATATTCTGCACTTCCCAATGTATCAGTGAAAGATGATCCAGACATCTGCAAACATTGCCTGAGAAGTTTTCAGGTCACCGACACAACAATGAAAGTAGATCATTCACTCTGTTTAAAAAAACCAAAGCTGGAATTGCCGGATGAAATCAAAAAACCAACTGAGCTCAGTAATAGTGAAAACCCGACTGAGCCCACAAAAGTTCCGCAGAGTCCAAATTCTCAAAAGGTAATACAGAATCTTTCTAAAACAAATAAGGAAAATCAATCATCTCCTAGCACTTCCGCAAATTCTGGAACGTCTACTGTCAAACTACAAAGCCCTGCAAATGCTAATGTTCCATTTCAAACTAATGTGAATTTACTAACATGTGAGGAGCGTAGAAACAAACTTAACGAATTACTCGCTCGTGCCATATATGCAACTTCATCGCCAATGGATATGACTGAAAACTATTACTGGAAGCAATTTTTCAAGGCGATTCGACCAACCTACACTCCACCCACGGCACTTGATTTACGTGGTTATTTACTGAAAAATGAATACAAACGAGCGATGGCATCAGTTCAGAACAAAGTTTCAACTGCTTCCAGCTTCGTTTTGGTGACTTACGGTTGGTCAAGTTCGAAGGGTGAAATTCATTTTGTAGTAACAACTCCCGAACCTGTTTATTTCAAATGCGTTATCTCAAAGGCTGTAAAAGACGAGGTATTCATCAGCGAACATATTGCAGAAGTCATTGAGAAAATTGGAGGTGATAAATTGATGCTTCTTCTTACTGATGATGCACCGACTGTAACAAAGGCTTGTGAAATTGTTGCTGATGCTTATCCGCACATCACAGTTTGTAAATCCGGAGCAGAAGACGTAAAACTGCTTCTCAAGGATGTGATCAAGTTAAACACTGTACAGGAGATTCTGAAGAAAGCTAAAGAGATGATTTTATCCATTAACCTCACCGAAGATGATTGCGGAAGGTATGACGAACAGGTGAAAAATTTCGTTAAATGGGGTGCTATTTCCACTTTAAGGACACTTCTGGAGAACAAATCTGCGTTTCAGGCAGACATTGTCGTTGATGAAATGATACCGGAGGAAGTTAAGCAAAAAATTCTCGATGAAGACAAGGAATTTTGGACCGAGGCTGAAAGACTTTTAGAGTTGTTGGATTTTATTTCAGAAGGCATTAAGGCTTTGGAGGCAGACAGGGCTCTACTCTCAGATCTTCCGAAGGCTTTTGCGGAAATTCAATCGAAACTTCTGACATTTTGTAAGAAGTGTACTCTTCTTCTGGATCAAGAAAAAGACAGCATCTGTATTTTTATTTCGATTAGAAAGGAATCGGCTATCAAGTCAATTCATCGAGCTGCGAATATGTTGGATCCAAGATATCGTGGCGGAGGTCTTAATAATCCGGAAATCATGGATGCCATTGAGTTTCTGAGACAACGATGCGATCACTTCGGAATTAATGAGATAAGCGTGTGTACGAATTTGGAAGATTTTAGGACTTCGAAGGGAGCTTATAGTCGAAGTTTTCTTTGGGGATCTGCTAAGCATATTACACCGGTTGAGTGGTGGAGAAATTTCTGTAGGAATCAACCACTTTTCAGGTTTGCTATGGAATTGTTAAGTGTTTCTCCGAGTCCTGCAGTCTACCAGAGAATATTTAAAGGCATCGAGATGAATCCTAGACATGGATTAGATCCGATAGCTTTAGAAAAACTTATAACGATCAAATCGAATCTACTTGTATCTAAAGACACAAGGCCAGAAGTTCTGGATTCAATCTTGTCAAGTTAAGTTATTTTTTAGTTTAACATTTTTCTTTATTTAAATTTACGACGAGAAGAAAGTAGGAAATGTGATTTAATGTAAGAAAAAGTTTAAACAGTATTTAATTTTTGACAGAAGCTAAGTGAGTTTAATGTTTTTTTTTTTTTTTTTTTTTTTTATTTAAAGAAAGTTTTTTTTATTTTTATATTTTGTTTAAAAATTGAATGAAAAAACTTTTAAAAGTATGTTTTGTATTTTGTCATTTATGGTCAATTTAAGAGTTTATAATAAAGGCGTGTAAAGCAAAGGAAATTTTATTTTTTCACTAGCCGTACAAGTTCCGAAAAGTTGAGCATCATCCTTTTACGATGCAGCCAATGTTCAGCTAATTTGAAGTCTTTTTTAGGGTTTCGTAGCCCCGGGCAGAAACCTTTATAGTTTCGGTCGGGTTCCCGTCGTTGCGTTGTACTTTTTTCTAAGGTGGGGAATGAGGTGGAATAGGGCAGGGGGAGGTTTGAAAGACTTAGCTAACTTTCTTTTTAAAGAAAATAATCGCGCTTGGTCATTGTACATCCCCCACATTTTTGCATAGAACTTTTAAAATTGAAGGTCAAACCACCGACAACTGAGTGATTGTGAATTCTCTTTTGTTAAAGCTCTTTCGGCTTTAACGAACACATTCTCATCATGTGTCTCGTGAGAAAAAAAGGTTAAAAGCAAATTTTCAGATCTAATTTGAAAGCAATTTTTGTGTTAAACATTTTATTGTACCTTGTGTCTTTTTGTCCAAAAATTTAATTTTTTCATTTGTAATGTAATTTTTCACGAATAAAACAAAAACTACGCATCTTATGAAAAAATCATTTATATCAAATTTGTAAAAAAAACCACATGTCCTAAAAAAAATAATTCACAACAAATTTGGAGATCTTTTTTGAGTGCACAATTTTTGTTTATTCGTCTTTTTTCGTATCTTGTCTAGTTTGACCGAAAAATGGAATTCTTCTTTATGTTTTACGGTGTCAAAATATAAATTTTCGATTTTTCAAGAAAATTTAAAAAGTCGTTATGATAATCTTGTAGGGCTTTCAAAAAGCAACGTTTTTCTTCTCTAGACCTTATTTCATATCGTGCGTTGTTTAGCTTAAAATGTTCATTTTCGATTTTTTGTTTTTTAGATTTAAAAATGCTATAACTCTGATAATTTTACTTCTATCGAAAAAAAATCGTAAGAATAATTTGTTTGACTTTCTGAGTACTACGAATAGCCATACATAGAATTTTCAAATCATGAAAAAAATGGTCTCAATAATTTTGAAAATACTCTTAACTTTTTGAATTTTTATCCAAATATTTTCGAGAACAATAAAATTCGATTTTCTCAAAAAACCAACCTTTACATGTGTTGCCAATTTTTTGTTGAATTTTTACTTTCATAAGGAAGATATCTTGCGTGTTTTATGCGCGCTAAATAAATTTTGTGGCCTGGAGAATTTTGTTTCATAAAATCGAATTTTCTACTTTTAAGATTAAGAATGTCATATGAAAAATACCTTTTGTTCTTTTGCGATATCTTGCATCGTGTACCAAAAAAATTCAAAAATTACATTTTTAGGGGAAAAAATTCTCCCGGCCTTAAAACTTTTCAAATATATGTTTTGGAGAATAAAAAAGGTGGGGGTTTCCATAAAATATTTGTTTCATGTTTTCAAAATTTGAAGAAAAAAATAAAAAAGATTTTCAGAAAAACCCCACCTTTTTATTTTTTCCCACTTTTTTTTACAATTTCTCCTAATAAAATAATGGCACCCTATCAGCTTTATGAGGGCTAAAGTATTTTTGAGGCCGGGAGAATTTTTTTTCCTAAAAAGGTAATTTTTGAATTTTTCTCGTAAACAATGAAAAGTTATTGCATCTGTTATTGTCTGCGAGAAAAAGTAGAAAATTCGATTTGAACATATGAACAAAAAATTCTCCTGGCCACAACAGTTATTTAGCCCGCATAAGACGCAGAAGATTATGAAAGTGAAAACGCACAAGATTATGAAAGTACAAATTCAAGAAGAAATTGTCAAAAAATGTAAAGCTTTTTTTTAATGTTCCGGCGGATTACGAAAGAATACAACAAGCGCTATTAGAATCAGAAAGAAAATGATAAATATCTTATTTAGGTAAAAAGTTATAGAGGTTTACGGCCATGTTACAAGTGGGCCACGTGACCGGCTTCCTACCTTACCGACACTTTTTTTTATTTGTAAACTTATTTTCACACGAATAGCCAC
>JAABKJ010008654.1:0-11394 GCA_011634705.1 Andricus grossulariae | reverse complement strand
AAAGAATAATAATTATTGCAGACAAATAAACTTATTACTATATACTAAATAAATACCATGAATATAAATAATATAAAAATTTTATAAAGTTTGAAGTGGATTAGTGATGACACTCAGAGACCCTTAAGACATCAAAAATAGTATGGCTCCGTCTCACGAGCTAGACATACAGAGTGACTTGAAATTGTCTTAGATTGGTCTTTACCCAAGGCAAAATCAAGTCCAAATATTTTTACCCGGGTAGGCCTAGAGGCCACCCAAGTTACAAGCTCATGCATGTTCCCATCTTTCCTGACAACTTGTTGGATAGCAGTTGTCAGCTTTGTCCAGTCACCTGTTTCAACTCCCACTTCTATAAGGACTTCGCGGTCCCTAGTTTTGTTTACGTCCTTGATCTTTACAGCAGGTTTTTCCAGTTTCAACCTATTCCTCAGGTTTTTTAGAACATTGGCATAGCTGTCTCTATTATCTAGCCTGATGCAAACTGCTTCAGGCTGCGCACGCTTCAAGTTCTCCTTCTTTGATTTAGTGCAGTTTCCTCCTTGTTTGCGTCGCGTCTAGCTCTCCTGCAAACATTTTTTCCCGCATACTCTTATTTAGTTTATTAGTCTCCATCAATGATCCATAAAGAAATCTAGGGTCATCCCCACAGAGCCCCGCATACAAGAGTAGGTTCGCAATTCTCTAGGATGTAATTTGGTATGCTAGATGTATTCAGAACGGGTTTTCACAACTGGGATTGAAGTTCCTTCTGGACCATCCCTCGGTCATTGCCCGTGATGACTTATTCAGATTTGTATCCATATTCAGCAGAAACCCTCTATACAGGGATCATCTATTCGCTGCACGAGGACGCGCTTGCTGGTCTGATCAAAGGCCTCATCCGGGGAAGTCAAATAAGGTTAGAGTGCGAAGAAATAGATGGAATTTAATCACAGCTCTTTTTAAAAATGTAGAGGTTGATCCTAGCGAGCACGAGGGCGTATATCCGGAAATTGAAAATATGCGGACGGTGGGATATATGCACCGTTTAGGTGAAAATATATCCATTTTTCTTTAATCAATGTTCAATTATATATCCTTATATTCATTGATGCCCAGTGATCCAAAAATTTAAAATAATTTGTTAATTTTATGCCGTCCAATGTAGTACAATATGAGAAAGTTAATTAGACCACCAAAGGTACACATTTTAAATATTTTTGTCACAAATTCATAAATTTTTTTTTACTCTTTCACCCTTCTCGGGTTTTCACATATATAAAATCTCCTCCTTCCACTCGCATTCGCGTTTCAGCTGGTTATAAATATCAGTGAAAAAATCAAAATTTGATATCCATTTTTGACAATCAGAAATACATACTTTTTCTCGAATATGGACCTAATTGAGTTTTCTTTGAATAGTCTAGTTAAAAATAATATTAGGAAGCAAATAGAGCCGGTTTTTCGAAAAAATGTTTATATTTTGTTTAATCATCGAAAACAAAAGTACCTCGTCAAACAACAGGAGACAGACAATCAGCAGCGAGTCAAATTATCTAGAACGAATGACTGTTTCATTGTTATGAGATTAAGGCCAGTTAGAAAAACTGACATTATGAAAGCATGAATTAATTTAATTTCAATTGGCAGAATTATATTATTTATATAATTAGAAGAAAGTGAAAAAACTTTATAAAAATCGGTTAATATTTGCAGTAGCAATGGAAATCTTTAGGTAATAAATAACGTATGTGCTTGTTCACTGTTCATTTCTTAGTAAATGGATGCATCAGATTCAGAAAACATAATTAATGAATTATTTTAAATACAAGAACACTGCCCAAAGAAAGTATTGGTAAATTTCCTTCAACCGTTCGAAAATTCGTAATTCACTCTAATAACAAATATCTGTGAAGAAACGGAATCTAAGACTTTGTATTAAGGATGATTTGAAAGGTCAGGAAATTTCGCGTCGAATATGGGTGTGATTCAATTATTTGAATGAACGAGTCAAGAAATATATATCTTCAAAGTGAACACTTTTTTGAGAAGATTGTCGACGAATGTCGGACTTTTGGCTTCAAAAAATTGGTATTGCTCGAGTAAACATATTACATGAATACTTATTAATTACATAATATTGAATCGTGCTCGTAATTTGAATTAAAAGTTTAGGATTCACTCTCGATTTTATGATTGTTGTGTAGGAACACTTTTATAGATGGCAGAAATCGAAAAACATTACGGCACTGTTCTAGATCGAAAAAATTCAAAAACAAAATGAATGAAAAGCACCGTGCAATTCCGGCACTGCTCTAGATCGCAAAAATCGAAAAACAGTTCATTTTATTATTTTCGCAAATTCGCAGGAACACTTTTGTAGATAAGCAAATTCAGAAAACAGTACAATAAAAAGAAAGCGCGCAAATACGGGATTGTGTATAGATCGCAAGAATCGGAAAACAATATAAATAAAAGCACCGCGCAACTACAGTACTCGTAGAGAGCAAGTTTTACGGTGATACCTGAAGCACTGCATTGAGGAATAACACTGCTTACAAAAGTTTAACTGAAAAGTAAGAAATACAAAAACACTACCCACAGAAAGTTTGGGTAAATTTCCTTTAACCGCTTTAAAATCCTCACTTCTTCTCAAGGACAAATATCTGTGCAGAAACTGAATCAACGATTTTGCAATAAGGATGGTTTGAAATATTAGAATATATATAATATTTAATCGAGTCGTCATTTGCATTTGCAGTTCGGAAGCTCAATATTTGTACGTAGTTTCGATCTTCTTTGAGATGCATCCATATGTAAGAGACGGTAATAATAAGTAGAAAAGAAACCAAAGGTGTTTTTGTCATTGTTCCAAATTGAAGAATTTGCAATTTTCAATGGAAAACATGGAATATATTGTAATTGAAAATCTTAAAAATTAAACTATTTCAGAAGAAAACAATGAAAATTGCATCATTTTGTGTTAGGTACATCAAATATTCAAGAGTACTGATATATATCTTTAAAGTACGTATTTATTTATTTTGGCCGTAATTAAATGAATGAAACAGAACAGAGAAGTAATTTTGAAAAAAATAAGACTATACTGTTCTTAGAGCAACTGAATTTCATTTTTTAAACAATATAGGGTATACGTTTTGAGATCAGGAAATTGAATAATAAGCAACATAGACGACTGGAAGATGAGAGTGTGTATGTTTTATGTGTTCGTATGGTCAGTGTTAAGCTATGGAGTGGAAGTCTGTGGATGGAAAGACCATGATAGAGAGGAAAGTTTGCATGAGAGATTTTTGATATGGGTTATGGGAGTGATTTGGAGCTGCCCAGGTTATATTCTGAGGGAAGAAATAGGACGAGAAAAAAGGGGGTCAGGCAAGTGAAAAGTGCCTGGAACTTAAAAAAGAAGCTAATAAGAGGCAGGGGAAATCAGAGTACCTGAAAAAGATTAAAGAGCAGAGCAAGTGGAATGGAGTGGTAAGATTCAGAATGGGAGAGGGTGTAAGAGCTTGTAGGTATTGGATGACTGAAGAACAGAATGTGTGTAGAGTATGTAGGTATGAGCAGGAAACATGGTTGCTGGTGTTAGACTGGTGTACAGGTGACGAAGTGAGAGGGGAGAGTATAGAAGACAGCATGGAATGGATTCTGAATGAAAATGGTAAGGGGGAGGAATGGATCAAGAAGCTGGAAGATCTGAGAGAGAGAGAGAGAGAGAGAGAGAGAGAGAGAGAGAGAGAGAGAGAGAGAGAGAGAGCGGCTTGCACAGAGTAGGAAAAAAAGCCAAAAAATAAGTCGTAAAGAAGGAGAATTACGAAGTAGTGTTGCGGAATAGAGTCTAATTTTGAGATTAATATTGGTAAGAGGAAATGAAAGCCCAGGGCAAAGTTTCAAGCGTTTAGAAATAAGAATACTCATGTAAGAGGATATGTAGAAAATAATTAGTAAGATAGTATAAGGCTTTTTTGTAAGAATACATGTAATGGTTATGTAAAGACTCTCCAACCCGTAAAAGTGAGAGAGTGTAAACAAAATAAAGAACTAATTTTCAACCAAAGAAATTAACTTTCTACCAGAAATATTAATTTTCTACCAAAAAAGAATAATTTTTAATAAATTACACGAATTTTTAAAGAAATACTTTAAATTTTGATTAAATTTTCAACCTATTCGTTAAATTTTAAACCGAAAAGAATTATTTTCTACAAAAAAAGACAAATTTTCGAAAATATATATGAATTTTCAACTAAAAAAGATAAATTTTTAACAAAAAATAGAATAGTTTAATTTTCAGTTAAAGAAATAAGTTTTCAAGCAGACAAAATAACTTTTCAACGAAATAGTTAAACTTTTAATCAAACAACTAAATTTTCTACGAAAAAAATTAAATGTCTAAAAAATGTAGTTCTTTCTTTCTTTATTTGTTTATAGCCTCTCCCTTTCACGGGTTTTGGAGTTTTCACATGAAAATTACATATATTATAACAAACAAGCCTTATATACTATTTTACCACCTATTTGCTACATCTCATCTTAATTACTATTCTTACTTCTAAACGCTTGCGAACTTGCCCTGGGCTTCTGCTTCTCGTTACCATTACACAGGCCCACAAAAAAATAAAAGTGGTCTGAGCTTTACATGTGACAAGGCCACCTTCATGGATTTTAAACCGCTAAATCTGAATCCGGCCTTAGAATTTTCCCTAGACCCTACAATTTCCCCCTGGCCTAGGGTAAATGTGTGAAACTTTGAAAGTCTTAGACTCCGTTGAAGTTTTATTTGTCTACGAAAAAGTTAATGGAACAACGTCGTTTGTACGTATTTCGGTCGCTCAGTTCAATTCTGACTTTAGAATTTTTGTGAAGTACCTTTGAATATCCCTGGCCTAGAGAAAAAGTGCATTAATGAGTAAAACTTGAGGCTTAACGGAGCTTTTGTTTGTGAACGGAAAAACTAATGTCTTTCCGTATTTTTATCTGCTGATTTGATATCTGACATAATCTTGTTCTTTTATCCTCAAACCTCCTTCGAAGTGGATTCGTTTTCCGTCTTTTTCTGGCACTGGCAACATATCTTTTTAACTTCTAGCAAAAATCTGCCATCATTTGTTCATCCCAGCGTCCTTGACAATGCCGCTCCATTTTGGTCCATATCATCTTACATGCGGCAAGTCACACCTGCGACATATCACATCTGCGGCATGTCGTATCTGCGAAATGTCACAACTGCGGCATCTCTACCTAGTGGCTTCTCTCCCGCGCGGCATTTCTCGAAGTGAAATTGACATTTTTGCAGGATCTCTCACCACTGGACTAAATAAAAATGCAAAACTGCGGCAAGTTTCTCAGCGGCATCTCTCGCCCAAGAAAATTTTCAAACTAGTTGTAAATTTGCTCATTTTCAAAACTACTCATAATATTTTTTTGGACGAGAGATGCCACTGGGAGACTTGCCATAGTTTCGCCATCTTTGGAATTAATCAGAAAATTTTGTTGGGCGACAGATGCCACTGGGGTGACTTGCCACAATTTCGCCATCTTTAAAATTACATAGAAATTTTTATCAGGCGAAAGATGCCACTGGGAGACTTGCCGCAGTTTTGCCATCTTTAGAACTACTTAGAAAATTTTGTGGGGCGAGAAATACCGCTGGGGGCACTTTCCGCTGGAGAGAGATGCCCCAGACGTGACAATTCATCCTGGGAGGCTTGCTGCAGATGTGACAATTAGTCCTGTGAGACTTGCCACAGATTTTGTCACTTGGATGTGGGCTTGAAAAATTTTCCCGGGTGGGAGATGCCGCTGGAGAGACTCGCTGCGGGTGAGAGATGCCGCAGATGTGATAATTAGTCCTGGGAGACTTGCCGCAGTTTTGCCAGTTTGATGTGTACTTGAAAATTTTTTCTCGAATGAGAGATGCCACTGGGGAGACTTGCCGCGGGTAGGAGACGATGCAGATGTGACAATTAGTCCTGGGAGGCTTGCCGCAGTTTTGCTATTTCACTATGAATTTGAAAAATTTTTCCGGATGAGAGAGGCTGCCGGTGAGACAATAAGTCTTGGGAAACTTCCCGCAGTTTTTCCATTTTCATTTGGACTTGAAAAATCTTTTGGATAGGAGAGATGCCACTGTGAGACTTGCCACTGGTGAGTGATGCCGGAAAAATGTAAATTTCACTGTGAGAAATGCCGCGCGTGAGAGAAGCCGCTAGGTAGAGATGCCGCAGTTGTGATATGCCGCAGATGAGACATGCCGCAGATGTGACATGCCGCAATTGTGACATGCCGCAGTTGTGATATTACGCAGATGAGACATGCCACATGTGTGACATGCCGCAGGTGTGACATGTCCTAGGTGTGACATGCCGCAGATGTGACATGTCACAGGTGTGACTCGCCGCAAAGAGACTTGCCGCATGTGAGATGATATGGACCCCTCCATTTCTTTGATGTCCTGATGAAGGCGTTCTCCCTGTTCTTCACTGTAAACACCAAGATTTTCAGGTACCTTGATGCTAAATTAGTTATCTTAGCTACTGAAATTCGGACTCAGCGGCTCAAAATCCATAAGGGTAGCCTAGTCACATGTAAAATTCAGACCACTTTTATTTTTTTGTGGGCCTGCGTTATCAATGTCAATTGGATTTTACTCCAGAACACAACTTTCTGATTCTCCTTCAGGAATCTTTTTTTTATTTTTTTTTCTATCCTGTACCACCAGCTTTCTCTCTCTCTCTTATGTTTTTCACTTTCTTCATCCATTCTTCCCCTCGACCATTTACATTCAAAATCCACTTCACTCTCTTTTCCACGCTCTCCTCTCCCCTTTCATTCTTGTTCTTCCTTGAACCTTCTTTTACCTATACCCCATACTTGTCCCGTCACTTTACTCGCGCATTCTAATCTTTTTCTCACCTGCAGTTTGCTTTCTCCTCTCGTTTCAAACCCAAATCCTGGGTAGCAAAACTCCGCAACCAACTCTGCCACCACGCTATTCATCTTTCATTCATATTTCACTCATTCAGGTCCCCCCTCCCTATCAGCATTAACTCCTTTTCCTTTTTGTCTCTCCATTTCCTTATTGTTCTCCAACTTCCCTCTTCTCTTCTTCACCTGTACAAGTGTACACTCATACAACATCCACAACCACTTTTTCTACTTTTATTCTTCTCACCACTGCTTCATCCTCTTTTGCCACATGCTCTAACTTTTCTTGCTCTACCACCACTTCTTTTTTTACCCCTGACACCATGCCACCCATTCCTCTCCCTTTCACGTGATCCTTTCTCGCTGCTTACATCTTCGACAGATATGCTTTCGGTAACAATCTTTCTATGCTTTTCCAATCTTTCTCATCCGTCCAAGTTTCGCTCATCATTATTACGCCCCATTTTGTCAATTCCACCCAGAAACTCTTATCTTGGTTTTTTATTCCTGAGACATTTCAGAACACCCCTTTCACGTGTCTATCTTCTCCTCCCGCTTATTCCATCCTTGTCTTTAGCCCTTCTTTTATTTTTTAAACCCCGACGCGTTTCCTTCCTTCTTATTTCACTGTTCTTTTGCCTTCTCATTTCCTTGCCTTGTTTGCCAAGCTCTCAATTCGTCTATTTCTTCGTCCCAGATCCACATCGCTCCATTTACCCGAATTCTATCTCCCCCTATTATTACCCTACTACCTATCCTTCTTTCCGCCCATGCTCTTCGCTTAATCAACCATATTCTTCTCCTTTCCTGTCAGGTCAGATCTTCTTCTATTATCTCTGTTCTTCCTTCCAACTACTTCTATCTGCCCATTATTTCAAACCCATCCTCCTCACACCCTTATGTTACCAGAAACATGCCTTCCCTTCCTTCCTTCATTCCTCCTACTCTCTTTACTTCTTCCATCCTCACTTGTGCTCCTATATCTCTCATCAGATTTTTAACCTCATCCTATCCCGTTTCAGTATTCACTTTCAGCCACTTGATCATTACATTATTTTTTCTCATATACATACATTTTCAAACAAAATACCAATCTAAATGAAAAATGTTCTTCTACATAATTAATTTTAATTGGCATTAGAACCTAGCCAATTATTTTTATCCTCTAGCCACTGGAAATCATTAGTATACTATTGTATATAAATATAAGTCATAAATTATAAATATAATATATAAATTAAATTGATGTATATAAATTTCATATCAATATATGAGTGAGTTGTACCAGTCAGTCTGAATCTAAATAGTGAGGCGGTCTATGGTTTTTTGACAATCTTATGCCTTCAATAACCACCCTTTGCGTTTTCCTAATCTATTGTAAACCAACAATCAATTGTAGCATCTAATTGGTTCTCTTCACGTTTGATTTTGATTTCCTAAATTCGGATCCATGAAATCCTGTGCACTTGGTGCGCAAGATGTTTGATTATTAACTTTATTATCTTTCTTTTCTCTTAACATTTTGTTATTCTCTTTCGCCTTGCATGAAAACGCTGGTATATGCGGAGAGTTTTTAATTTTAACTGATCTTGGGGCTACAACTATGAGGTTGAGTGACGTGCATCTGGCCGAGCGCGGCCAGATGCCATGTGTAGCATTCACCTGACTGGACGCGGTCAGATGCTTTGTGAATGCGCCGTGTAGGTCATGACCCTGATATTAAGTAACTACCTCTGGTGCTATGCTTACCCGGGCGGAAATACATACTGATGGACATCAGCTGCTTACATAATTGAACTAAATTTTTGAATTGGAGAAACTGATATTTGCTATGATTGCAAACTTGAAAAACCTACTGATTTACAATGAATGATGTAAGCAGACTACGAGATGGTGTCTTACTTACAATTTAACCACTCCGGAGACGCTGGTTTTTCTCTCCTGTATCACATGGTCGCCTGAGACGCTATCACTCCCGGGGGATAGGTTATGATGCTTGCTCGTTTACGTCTCTAGTCAGGCATTTTGTTTGAATTTTGAGTGTCAATTAATGGAAATTAGGCATGCGGCGATCGCTGAATAAATTAGAAATGAGTAATGGAGCACATTGAAACATAGAGGGACTGAATTGTCATTGTCAATAATGAAGAATTTCAATATTCAATAACGTCATTAGATGAAAATCCGTTCCTCATGACTAGATGTAATTGTTAAGGGAGAGCGCAACTATATCAGTTTTCATTCGAAGAACTTTCGCATCAAACAAGTGTTCAGTCGTAGAATGACGTCTGACTTGCGACGAGTTAGACTGGGCTATCTTCGAGACTCCCATCTTTTCCATGCAGCCAAGCTAACATTCTGAAGTTCATTTATTGATTCGCTCCTGGAATTATTTGAAATTAGCTGACCCTTTCTGACCCTCTATGTAATCTTGAAATAGAAATTCTCTCGATTGATTGATTTTCACGTCTCTATATAGATTTTGTGACATCTCTGGGACGCTGTCTTCATGTGTGCAGGCATGCCAGGGGTGTCGCGGAATTATCTTGTGGTCCTGCATCAGCTGTCTTACCGTCATTGTAGGAGTTGAGTTTCAGACTTGATCATTATTGGGACGCCTCAGTCATATTGATTATTTTCAATTTAACATGTTTAGACAAACTGGAGTTATCTGAATGGTTGAACTTGTATGATCTCTGCAATATTATCTTCTTCCGAGCACTGATATGTGTCAACATTGTTGTTGAGTGTACTTTCTGATCGATTTTTGAATTATGTTGGATACTGGTGCTCGAATTTACAATTCAAGTACGGTCATGTGACAATAAAATTATCGTTATTCTCATTTGAAGGTTCAACTGCTCAGCAGAGGCTTTGACAGCTTTGCTGAGAGCTCATTTCCCTCGTTAAGGCTTCGTCGTTTTGCTTGGGGATCGTGTTTCTGGTGGGTAGTTTGACTATTTGCTTGGGAGTTTCTTTCTTCTTCTTTTTGAACATTGATTGATCAGTCATGTGATCGGATTGTTTCATTCACGACTTCCCTGCTATTTTCTTCTCACGAGAGAAACCATTTGCGGCCTGTATGAACTTGATTGAGCCTCGATTCTTCTCATTGTTGCTCCCCGAATTTACAACTCGGTTGCGATGGTGTTATGATATCTCATTCGTGGTTCGTGTCGGGTCACCTGATGGAAAAACAATTTGGTAGGATTCTCTCAGTCGTGCATATTGTTGTCTGCGGACAAGTTGCTGTTTCCCATGAGTCTGGATCCACATTTCACTGTTTACTACGGTTATAGTAAGTCACTCATTGATCGTGGTCACCATAGTCCTCATGGCGGAGTTGAACGTTTCTTCATCAGGAGTGCATTTCATATTGTGTCAATTCATTCGAAGCATTTAAGTCGCTATGCCTCAGTTTCAAGCCTCGCTGATATTCTTTGTCGTCAGTTTCAAAGTATCACTGATTTTTTATTCGTATCGTGATCATCTGGTTGCTAAGGTGATGGCGGCCGATCATCCTATCCTTTGTCCCTGGATGACAAAGGGGCTGCCAATATTATATTTCTGCTATGATTCAATAACGCTTTGGAAGGTACTCAGTTGGTTATGAAAGCCTTATCTATAAGTTGGTATCTTATTCGCAGAAAATTCCCCGTGGTGATTTTTCTCTAGGAATGTTCGCTCCTCAAACTGTTGGCAACGCTGCTTCGATGATGGGCTATCATATGGATCTTCCTAGCATCTAATCAAGCTATAATCTTGAGGGAAGCATTTTCATAGCTTTTGAGATCTCAGTCCCTAAGTTGGAATCAGATTCATTGAGCTGATCAGCAGATTGTCAAGATGACGTAGCTAGTGGTATTTTCGTTCGAGATATCTCACTTTTGATTTTCAGATGGTGACCTCTGAGTCTAAGTTATCTGTCCACACCACAACATCACGCACATACAGCAGGTTTCGGACTATATTGTTGAAAATACTATGCTGGAGGTTATAACAGATTGCACTAACTCCTGTATGCTGCTCTGTTGAGATGATGTTTCACGACGGGCGGATACAATCGTTACTCTTTATTCCGTTTTAGATATCTAATTTGACCGTCCACCAGACTTTAATTTATTTCGTCCACAGAACGAGGCGGGCGGGAGTTGATACTTTTTTTAAGCCTATTTAGTTTGATTTAGTATATATCTAAAATAAGTTTATAATTGAGAAATGTTTACTATTCCTAATAAGGTTTGTGATTATCTTGAGAGCTTGTCCCTGATGATAGAGAATGGTCACGCGGTGACTTATTATTGTCAGTCACTCGAGACCTTGCAACTGCGGGTACAAACAGGCAGTGTTGTTGTTGTTGTGGCTCGCTCAACTTGGCTGGGCAGTATGCACCAGTGTCTCCAGAACGTGGGATTTTTCGGCCCCCACCACTTTCCCATCTGGGAGAATACATGCAAGCGTAGCGTC